>JACGTJ010004070.1:0-11588 GCA_014858695.1 Chrysomya rufifacies | reverse complement strand
CAAATGAAATGTTAAACCCAATATATATCTTCAGATGGGTATAAAAGTAAACGGCCTTAAAGTGTGTCATTCGTTTAAAGAGTCGATTTAACGATGTTCGATGACATGATCAGATTATTATTTCACTTACACCCGTAGGTGAAATAGGGCGAAATTTTTAAAGAATATACAATTTAATATATCAGTATTTTCTTAAACCATAATAGATTTATAAGATCTTAAAGGGATCTAGAAGGGATTGTAAATCTAGAGATCATATATATGCATAAAAAAATCACATATAATTTATGTTAACTTTATGAAAATCGTCTGGAAATTTGGAACAGATACATAATTAAACAGATTAAAGTTTGGCATAGCTTATTATTTCGTTATAAAGAACAAAGGCCCCATACAAGAAATTCCCTATAAAAATGGGTCGCGACTGGCCCATTACTTCAGCTAGCATACAATGTTTAAACGGATCATATAGTAGAGCTTGTCCGAGCATTCTTATTTATATTTATACATTACCACTTAACAATTTCTTTATTAATCTCTAACATTTCATCAAGTATTAATTGTTTTCATTTAACTAAATAAACAATTAAAAGTTTTAATCAATTATCCAACAATTTTTTTTTCTTCATATTTTATTAGTTATGTGTAAACATTTCAGTTAAATTACCTTTGTTTATAATAAATAAATATCAGGAGCACCAAAACAAAGAAAAATATTCAACTCTAATTAGTCTTCATTAAAGTTCTAAGTTTTTTTACACAAAGAAATGTGTAAAAGCAAAGCGAAATCTTTGTTCTTTAGTACAAATCTTTGCACTGAAGTCGGTTTCTTTCAAAAATCTTCTTTATCTTAATGTGCTTTTTAGTGAAAAATGTGAGTTAACATTTTACCTGCCTGCACTTAAAGCCCAGCAAAATATTAGGTTATCTATTAAGAATTTGTTTATTCACAATTTAGGCCTGAAACTTGAAATATATGTTTTCTTTAATCGATTGTCTGGATTGCAAACAATTTTAAATATATTAAAGTAACTTGTTTTTTTCTTACAAAATGAACAAGTTTACAATAACTATTTGCCTTTACCAACATTTGCTGGGTGATAATTTATAATGCAGCAATATAACAGTTTTTGTTTAATACTTCTTTTTATCATGTATCTTGCTGAGAGACGTGCAAAAAATCTTTAGATTAGTTTTGCCACATAATCCATTATTTTTAAGACTAGACACAACAAGTCATTCTCATACCTCGCTCTTTTTTTGTAGTGTATGTATTAAATTTATTGCACTTTTAGTATTTGTATGAATACCTTATGAGCAACAATGTGTTATGTTACTTACATATTTACAAACAACCGACTATATTATCCCCTACACCATAGCATAGTGCCCAATAATTAGTTTCTTTGTTATAATTTATATATTTTCTAAGGCGATTTATCATATTATATTAAGTAATATTAGGAATTTACATATAAATACCAAATTTCATTGCATTACACATATATTTAAGTGATTTGTAGTCTTTAAACCTTATTCCGGGAGGGGACTTTCTATGGAGGATCACATTCAATTTGAACAGATTTCATTCCTATATATATCGAGACCTGTATGGAACTAAATTTCTTTAGATTACGCTCGTATTTTAATTATTTATGGGCTTTAAAACTTATTCCGGTTGGGATATTTGTATTTAGGGTAGGTGAAATAATAAACCGCTCCAGATCAATTTCAACGGATTTCGTACTTGGGTTTTAAGCGCCCAATATGGGTAACAAAAATATGAGTAACATTTGTATGAGAGCTGGACAAAATAATGAACCGGTTCAAATGAAATTTGGCACATATATTGAGATCAAATTACATTCCTTACATATCTAAAAGATTTATGGTTTTCAAACATCATTCCGGTGGGTCTTTTCTATGGATGCTAGGTAAAATAATGGACCGATTACACAATTAAATAGCGTTCGTCTATGGGACATAGAAGGCCTCTGTATAAATTTTAATAAACCTCATACCAGGTGAACTTTTGTATGGGTGCTAGGTAATATAATGGACCTATCTATTGGGCCATAGGAGGCCTCTGTAGAGATTTCAATAAATTATCTTTAAATCGACTTAGGAAGAGATTTTGAGTCGAACGGTATACTTAAAGTTGAGTGTTTTTTTGGTGCGATACAAATATCTCGATTTTGGTACACCTTCTTCAACTATGGAGGTATAAACATTATAGTTTTAATATCCTACATAAACATAGGTGTAGAAAGTATAATGTGTTTGTGAGGATGCTTGAAAAAACTTTTGAATACGTACCTGAAGTATCCTATTTGACTCTCAATCACTTTCTGAGTTGATCTTAATAAATTTGAGCTCAGATTATTGCTTTAATATAAGAAAAATAAAAGACTGGCCACAATTGTTTCATTAATTCACTTTTCATACAATAATCTAGGTTATCGTACAGTCTGGTTAGATCGATTATAGTATACTTACTCGTTATTTATTCTTTACATGGTATTTAATGCCTTGGAAGTTTTATTTGTGGAAACCATGATTTAAATGTTAGAATTATTTTATGTATTTTTATGCTGGTTTACACTTGTATTTTATATGTAGCAAATTGAAATGTACCACAATGAAAGAGAGAGAGAGAGAATAACACTTAATACTTTAAGCTATCTAAAAGGTTTCTACGAAATTTGGAAGTCATTTAAGGTATGATATGAGTTTATTTCTACTTATTCATCTTTCTGATTTTATATACATTGGACACTAGAGCAGGAAGAGATGTTTTGCGGCATTAATGCAATCTTAATAGATTTATAAAGGAAATGTCGTAAAAAATTAATGCCACATTGAAAAATATAACCAAAAAAAAATGTTTTTAACCCCTGCAAATAATTAGAAATTTAATTTATCTTGAAATATAATTAAAATTTAAAATCTTTGTCATATTAATATTAAGTTAATGTATTAAGCGCCATGGCGTATGAGTTATTAAAGCATATATATTAATACAACAATTATACGCAATTATTATAAATTATTTGCTACCACCAAATTTGAGAGGAAGAGGTAAATTAGGAAATATCTTTTTTTTTTTAAATCGCAATTCTTAACTAAGTTAGAAATTAATAAATCCAATAACATTAAGTAAAAATTTACTTTTACTCTTTTACGCATTCTTATCTGAAATTCCACCAACAACATTGTCAATATACCGCCAATCGATATCCATTATTTCCAGCCATAAAAACTAGTTTCGTGAAAACTTTAATGAAAATTTCTATGAAAAGAATTAAAATTTTGCAATTTAATGCGAAATATGCAAAGTTATGCATTTTTAATTTAAGGGAAATTATTACAATTATACAATTTAAAGAAAAGTATACATTCTAAAGCGAAATATGCAAAAATTATGCATTTAACCAAAAATATGCAACAACCAATCGATGTCATTTTATTTTTTGCATTACTTGCTGAATTTAGGCACGAATTCGAATTTTATTGATGATTTCTTAAAATGTTCTAGTTCAGTCCTAGTTCAGTTCTAGTTCAGTTCAATTCAGTTCTAGTTCAGTTGTAGTCCCATTCTATTTCTGTTTCTGATCAGTTTGAGTTTAGTTCTGTTTCATTTTAGTTTTGTTCTATTCCAGGTCTTGACCAGTTTTAGTTTTCAGATCTTGTTCAGTTCTACTTTTGTTTCGTTTTAATTGAATATTAAGTAAAATTTAAATAACACTTTATTTTTCCTTTGCTCCCATCTCTCTCCTCGTTGCAGTGATGTATATTTATCCTCTAAAGATCGACAGATCCTAGATTGGCATTTTGCCAACCTTGAGTTCGCCAATGCCACACCCTTAAGTAACTTATCACTCAAACATTGGGATCAAGACGATGATTTTGAGTTTATAGGCAACCATACCACCGTACGTAATGGTTATTCTTGTGTTCCCATAGCCCTAACGGAAGGCTTGGATATACGTGTAAATACTGCCGCTAAAACCATAAAATACTTTCCTACGGGTGTTGAAATAGTAGCTGAAAATTTAAAAACCAATAATTCCACAGTAACCTATAAAGCGGATTTGGTATTGTGTACACTTACGCTAGGAGTATTGAAAATAGCTACCGCTAAAGTGCAATCTCAACAAACTAATACAGTGAATTTTGAACCACCTCTGCCGGATTGGAAACAACAGGCCATACAACGTTTGGGTTTTGGCAATCTAAATAAAGTAGTCTTATGTTTTGATCGTATATTTTGGGATCCTAATACGAATTTATTTGGTCATGTGGGTAGTACTACGGCCAGTCGTGGTGAATTGTTTCTATTTTGGAGTATATCTTCTTCGCCGGTATTATTGGCTTTGGTAGCGGGTCAATCGGCGGCCATAATGGAGAATGTATCGGATGATGTTATTGTAGGAAGATGTATAGCAGTTCTGAAGGGTATATTCGGCAATGGTTCAGTGCCGCAACCTAAAGAAACTGTAGTAACACGCTGGCGTGCTGATCCTTGGGCCAGAGGTTCATACAGTTTTGTTTCAGTTGGATCGTCGGGCAGTGATTATGATCTTTTAGCTGCTCCCGTAATACCACCTAATCCCAATAATCCTAACCCCAATCAAGAACTCGATGAACTGCCACGTCTATTCTTTGCCGGTGAACATACAATACGCAATTATCCAGCCACTGTACATGGTGCATTTTTAAGCGGTTTACGGGAAGCTGGACGCATAGCTGATTACTATTTAGGTTATCCCGAAGGAACACCACCGGATATTGGTTATTCTGTAGTAGAAGCTGCCAACACTGCCTCCGTGGGTGATACAGTAGATTTAGTGGATATTGCTCATTCTTCTTCAGACTCTTCATCTAAGATTTCAGATGAAAAATCCAATCCTGCCGACTGCAATGAATGAGATTTTCACACTTTCTGCTTTATAATAAACTTTACTTTTCAATTTTAAATAAGTTTTGCAATTAGTTTTTGTTAACTTTGTTATAATAGTTTTTAATTTAGGTTTTTATATATATTTTACTTAACTTTAATTTATTTTAATTTTTGATTAGTTTATTTTCTTTTTGATAATTTTAATTACATTTTCTTAAATCTTAACTTAGTGTATATAAAATATAAATATTAACGAAACCAGGTTTCGCTGAATTTTAATAATAACATCAAATTAAATTGGGAAAATAATTAAATGTTTTTAATACATATTATTATTACAATAACAAACAAAACTAAATGTGAAGTAGTGAGACATACAAATAAAATTACAATATTTTTAAAACATTTGAACTATTGAATTTTGATTCTTTTGTAATAATGTATTGGTAACATTGTATACAACATCTAAAAACACTCCAGCAGGCATCCTTTCCTTATTCATTCTTTTGTTAAAGCTGCAGAAAGCTACTTTAATATAAGGACTTTGAGTATACAAAAATCAACACTGCCTGCCAATGAAGAAAGTTCGAACAATCCTTTAACTTGCGGTTATGTGTCCACAACCTAACAGAGCAACATTGTGCCTAAAACTTTTCAGCAATGTGTGTTACAATATCAAGACAGCTATTGCAAAATTGATAAATATTTTCGTCTGCGCAACCTCAACCAAAATCTGCATATACAAATGGAAACCACAGTAATAAAACGCGAACGCAAAAAAAAGCTTGACGTTCAACCACCATTTGTTGATTGGAACTAGCAAATACTTTAAAATATCATAGAATGTCTGGAAGAAACGTATTCATCTCCATTCTCCTGTGCAATAAACATTACTCTGAAGAAAACAAAAAAGTTCCAAAATATTTATGAACATATAATTCTGATACAAGTTACTGTGTCAGATATTACCATAAAATAACATTTCGCAATTCTTTCTCATATTCTAAAATTTAATTCAAAAATTACAAACTGTTATAAAACAGTTACAAATGGAAACGTTTAAAAATTGAAATACCAACATCTGGTAGCTTTGCGTAATACTATCATAATTTCAAACACTTTACAACACTAATTTATAAAGTTACCACAGTGTTGCCAGTGTTTATACACTTCTATATTAGGAAATTTTTGCAACAGATTGTAAAATATGTAAGTATACATAATTAAGGGAATTTATATTCAATAAATATGAAATAGACTGAAATAAATTATTTTAACACTATATTTATTTAATATTTTATTGTTTTTAATTTCCCTATTAAAGAAATCTCGCCAATTCTGTTACCCTATGATTATTTCCTTGTGAGCTAATAAAATTTCAATATGGCATCTCTACACACAACAAAAAAACAGCAACAGTTTGACATTTCTTACAGTTTTTAGTTTTTGTTACAATTTTTTTGTATTTTCTTTACTTTTGTCCACATTTTATTTAGTTTTTTTCCAAGCAACATTATTTTTTGTGTTAATTTTTTTCATTTTACAGAAAAGTGTTAATATTATATTTGAAATTTGTGTTAATTATTAACAAGAAATACTAAGAAAACATGGATAAATTACGACGAGCTTTAAATGGTGATGATCGCACACCCGATGAAGAAAGTAGCATAATAACACAGGTAAATAATATAAAAAACAACAACAACATATTAAAATGAGACTCCCACTGTTGACAAGCTAAATTGGGGGAGTATTTATTTAGTATTATAAATACATGTTATAATAATTAATTGTTTTATGATGGCTTTTCCGGCGGGGGGTTAACTAAGGTTAGAAAAACTTTGTGAAATGAGTCAATATTGATAAGAAAGTGTTTTGTTCTTAGAAGCTGGGATTTTGGCGAAATCTTATTAGAATGTTAATTTGCAAACAATAGATAGTAACGTTGTTTTTTTCTATTTTTTTAAAAAATTAGTATTGAAAATTTAAGCTTTTTATAAAATAACTTCCAGGCTTTGATGTTTTATACAGAAATTTTTCTAGAGAATCATTAAAGTTACATAAACTTTGAATGTGAGTCAGTTTTACTAAGAAAGTATTCTGTTCTAAGAAGCTGGGTTTTAGGTGAAATCTTTCAAGAAAGTCATATTATAAACAATAGGTCTGTTAGTAGCGAGAAGTGAAATCATTTTGTTTGTTAATTTCACACTGTTCTTTAACTATTCTTTGAAAATATATGTATTTTTATAAAATTTAGATCCGTACAGTAACTTTTGTTAAAAGCTTTATAGTTTTTCAGGGAAAAAATTAACTTTTAATGGATTAAAAGTGATCGGATCGAATTATTTTCCCTTTGGTACAAACTCTGTTAGTTAAGCTTTAAAACGCAATTTTAGTATTCAAATAAAGAAATTCATTTTTGTTGGCAAATGCATTTTATTAGGTGAATAGATTGATTATTTTCCGTTTGGTTCAAACTCTGTTAGTTAAGCTTTAAAGTGCAATTTTAGTATTTAAATAAAAAATTAGGTGAATAGATTAATTATTGTTCATTTCGCCCAAAACTGTTGATTTCGCTTTAAAATGAAGTATTAGTTTTCACGTTAAAAATATTATTTGTTGAATTGTAGAGAAAAGTTGTTAGAAAATTGCTTGAGATAAAAATTTATGATAAAATGAAGAATTTTTAAAAGATTCCAATAAAATTTGTTCCATTATATTCTTAAATCACTCTTAATTATTTTAGATCAATGACATGTCCACACTTAGTTGGTCTACACGTATTAAAGGTTTTTGTATATGTTTTGTATTGGGTATAGTTTTATCCCTACTGGGCTCAATAGCCCTATTTTTACATCGTGGCATAGTAGTATTTGCTGTTTTCTATACATTGGGCAATATTATATCAATGTTAAGGTAAATTTTACTAGAAAAAAACAAAACATAAAATAAAATAATTATAAATAATAATTTATTGAAATTTTCTTTTAAAGTACTTGCTTTCTTATGGGCCCTGTTAACCAATTGAAAAAAATGTTTTCTGAGACTCGTTTAATCGCTACATGCATTGTTATATTTGCTCTTATCATGACATTGATAGCAGCAATTGTCGTAAGTTATTTGTTTGTTTATTTTATTATTTTTTGTTGTTTTTTTTATAGAATTTGTTTGATTTTTATGTTTTAATCTTTTTTTTTGTTTATTTTTTTATTTAGTTACACAAACCCGGTTTAACTTTAATTTTTATTATAATACAATCTTTAGCTATGACTTGGTATTCTTTATCATATATACCATATGCTAGAGATGCCGTTAAGAAGACTGTTTCAGCTTGTTTGGATGTTTAGGTTTTTATTTTCTTTAATTTTTCTAAAAATTTTGTTTAAATTTATGTTTAATTTATAATAATTTTCCCCTTTTTCTTTACTGCACAATACTTTTATTATTATTTTTTTGTATTCATATTAATAGTTTTATATTATTGAAAATGCCATTACAACATTACAAATTTATTTTTTTATATTACTATATATGCACAATTTATAAAAAAAGATATTCCATATTATTCAATGCAAATGATCAAACAAAATTTCTTATACTTAAGTATTTTTTTAAGTATTTCATTAGATTTTCAAAAACTTTAAGAAAAAGCTTTAACATTTTTTTTAGTCTAACAATAAAATTGTATTTACAATTTAAGCTTAATGAAAATGTTTCTTTCAGAACTTGAAATTATGAATATTAAAACTCAATTTTTTTAATAAAAATCAACATTTTTTTAACTCTTAAATGAGTGGGTAATATGAAATGAAAAGAAAAAATAAACAAATAATTGAAATTTTAAAACTTTCAATAACAATTTGAAATTCTAAGTTTATATTTGTTTGGTAGAGATAAGTGTGATAATTTTGTTGAACTAATATTTAACATATTTAACTATTTTAGCTTTGAAATTGAATTTTATTTGTCGAAATAGGAAACAATTTTGATTAAGAAATTAGATTATTATTGTAAAATGAATTGTGCATTTGGCTTTATCTCTGTTAATTTTAGTTTTTCAAATGAAAAAAAGATTTTTTCAAAGATTATTTTGTATTTGGCTTTATTTGATCTAGTTGAGCTTTAAATGCAAATTAAGTTTTTCCTATAAAACATTTTTGTTGGAAGTTAAAAGTGTTGTTGTTAGTTTGTTTATATCTCATTCTCTTATAGCTTAACTTTAAAGCAATATTAATGTTTTTTTATATAAAAAACATTTTTGTTGAAAATTGAAAGTGATCACAGATTATTGTCCATTCATTAGTTTAGTACAGTTCATTGTACCATGCTACTACCTCATTTGATAGAATTTGAAATATTATCAATAATAAATAAAATAACAAAATTTTATATTGTTTGTACAGTTCTAGTTTAGTTCTATTTCCATTCAATTCTGGTTCATATTTCTTTAGTTTTTGTTCAGTTCTGCTATAGTTTCCAATTCCGTTCTAGTTCAGTTGCAGTTTAATTCTGTGTTAATTGAGGTACTGTTCTTGGTCATTTCTATTTCCATTCTAGTTCAGCTCTAGCTTAGTTTCTGTTCTGTTTTTAGTTTCAGTTCTGATTCAGTTGCAGTTTAGTTCTGGATCAGTTCAAGTTCTTTTCATGGTCAGTTCTATTTCCATTCTAGGTTAGTTCTAATTATAGTTCAATTCCAGTTCTGATCTATAACAATTCTACTCTTAGTTGAGTTCTAGATGCGTTCTCTAGAACACTTCGAGTTTACTATACAATTCGGCTTTAGTTTCCTATTCAGTTCTAGTTCAGTTGCAGTTTAGTTCTATGTTAGTTGAAGAACTGTTCTTGGTCAGCTCTATTTCCATTCTAGTTACTTTCTAGGTTAGTTCTAATTATAGTTCAATTCCAGTTTTGATCTACTTCAGTTCTACTAGATGCGTTCTCTGTCATTTCTAGTTTATAATGTACAATTCTGTTCTATTCAGTTCTATTTCAGTTGCCTTTTAGTTCTGTTCTTAGTCAGCTCAATTTCCATTCTAGCTCAGCTCTAGCTTAGTTCTAATTATAGTTCAATTTCAGTTATGATCTACTTCAATTCTACTCAAAGTTGAGCTCTAAGTGAGTTCTATGTCACTAATAGTTTACTGTAAAATTCTTTTTTAGTTTCTAATTCAGCTCTAGTTAAGTTGCATTTTAGTTCTGGGTCAGTTGAAGTACTGTTCTTGGTCAGTTCAATTTTCATTCTAGTTCAGCTCTAGCTTAGTTCTACTTATAGTTCAATTCCAGTTGTTATCTACTTCAGCTCTACTCTTAGTTGAGCTCTAGATGCGTTCTATGTCGATTCTAGTTTACTTACAATTCTGCTTTAGTTTCCAATTCAGTTCTAGTACAGTTGCAGTTCAGTTTTGGATCAGTTGAAGTACTGTTGTTCAGTTCTATTTTCATTCTAGTTCAACTCTCGGTTAGTTCTAATTATAGTTCAATTTCAGTTATGATCTACTTCAGTTCTACTCTTAGTTGAGCTCTAGATGCGTTCTATGTCACGTCTAGTTTACTGTACAATTCTGCTTATGTTCCAAGTCAGTTCTAGTTCAGTTGCAGTTTAGTTCTGGGTCAGTTGAAGTACTGTTCATGGTCAGCTCTATATCCATTCTATTTCCGTTCTAGGTTAGTTCTAATTATAGTTTAATTCCAGTTCTGATCTATTTCAGTTCTACTCTTAGTTTAGTTCTAGATGTGTTCTATGTTACTTCTAGTTTACTTCTTCTTCAGACTTGATGTAAATTGTGTTTCTAATATTTGATTGTCTAGTTAAAAGATAAAATGAGAGAGATCTAGATTTGAGTAATGTTATTTGAATATGTTTATGGTGTTAGTGTATTTAGGTTTTTTGGTCAAATTAACAACACCGTTTTAAAGATTTACAATGTAACATCACTTCATTAAAGAGATTTTTTATATGAACGTTTTTTTGTAATAAAACATTGATTTTTTCAGTAGAAATTCCATTTATATGGAGAATTTAAAATGATTTTAGTTTAGTTTTGTTTTGATTTTCAAGATAATTTATTTCTTATAAATAAAACTCAGGTGTTTTTTTAATTTATATTTTCAAATCTCTTGTTTTTTATTTAAATTTAATTTTTTAACTAATTCCAGAAAAATTAACAAAAAAAATTTTGTTTTAAATATATACCAGCAAATTTGTCTTAACCTTTTTTATCTTTACTTTTTGTTTCTTCATTATTATTATTTTCTAATAGTATAAATAACTTAAAAAAAAAGTTTGTTATTAAATTTAAGCCTTGGTTAATAAAATACAAGACACACACAAAAAATATATTTGTTGAATTGGTTTTGTATTTCACTCAATTTTGTTTTTTTGTTATAACCTTAAGTAAAAGCTTAAATGTTAAATTAATTATTAAAGGCTATTTTTTTGTAGTTAATATTAATAATAATTAAATCCACTAGCTTTTTTTATTTCAATTTCTTTTTTATTTTTTGTTTTAAATATATATTTTTACAAATAAAAAAAAAGAAAACCCCTAAGAATTATTTCATAATATATGAAATATACACAATATTAAAAATCTAGTTTGGTTTTTTTGTATACCCTTCATTTATATTGTTAGGGTTTATATAAGTTTGTCTCATCTGTCTTCATCTGAGACTCCATAAAGTATATATA
>JACGTJ010004068.1:13714-29456 GCA_014858695.1 Chrysomya rufifacies | reverse complement strand
AGTTCAGTTCTAGTTCAGTTCTAGTTCAGTACAGAGAATTTTCCCCAAAATAGGTTTTCGCCACCCTGCTGTTGTATGGCATGGTGAAATATGCACGTGTATTTTGGATATCTGTCTATTGAACTTTTAACAAATGTTTTTTTTTCTGTACAAATGAATTAAACAAAGTGAAAAAGTTGCTTTTTTATTAACCTACAAAACTTGGTAAATAAAATAAATTGGAATAAACATGGAATATTTATAAACTAAAAACGCTGCGTTTGTTTTAGTTAAATTTTTAAAAGTTTTGAAGGAATTCTAATTTAAGAAGAAAGTTAAATTGAAATATATATAAACAATCATAAATGCTCTAAATTATTATAAATTTATATTATGAATGCCGTTGGAAATTTTGCGACTTTTGTTTTAAATTACAAAACGTTTAATGTCTTTAACATTTAAGGTCATTAAGAGAATATTTAGAATTATTTAAGTCGCTTGAAATGTATTGAAGTAATTTAAGACTTCATACCAATCAGCAGCATGTTAAAAATATTTTGTACTATTTTGTTAAACCAAACTAGAATTCATAAAGGAACACAAATTTAACTTATTCTCTAGATATCTGACTAAATTTCCGATACCAAACACTCAAACAACACAAAAACCCTTAAGAATCCTACTAAACTTTGCCATCAAAGCCTCATTACACCATTTGAAATGCTCCAACCACTAACCACGACATTGCATTATCGTAAGGAAACAGAAATCTCTAAACAAAAAATTTCTCCTTCAATCCCTAATTATCTTAAATGAGGGAGGTCAACAAAATGTATACTAGTTTACTATCTTATGCATTAAATTTTGGATTGAGTGAAATTTTCTGCAATAAAGTTAACATAAATTTGCTTTTAGCACAAAACATTAAAAAGTAATTTAAAGCAAATAATGGGAACTTTTAAGTAAATATATAAAAGTGTAATAATGAAAACAAAACTTAACAAGAACTAAATAAGAACTAAACATAAACTGAACTAGAACTGAACTAGAAATAAATTTGAAAATTTTAATTTCCCAAATACATAATAAGTATTATGAACGTTCAAGTATTTACTAAATATTACTAATAAACTTAAAAAACTAAAACTTCAACAAACAACAACTATTAGTTTTCTTCAGACACCATTAATTTCGAACAAAACTACAGAAACTATTGATGTTTTGACATAAGCACTTGTAGTAAACTATCACAGATAAATACAATTTACTATCTTGCACAATAGTAAAATATACCTATTTGTTATTATTTTTTAAATATTATTTTTATGAAGTTAAGTAAAATTTATGAAATAAAATTAAAACAAACTGAAAACCTTTAATATACTTAAGGGGAAATATAGAAAAATTATAAACAAATATCTGATGAAACGTAGAACACATGTTTATATTAAAAACAAATATAAAATTTGTACAAATAGAATTTTTTCTTTCAAAATTTGTTAAGAGGAAAAATACAGTGCACTCACGGAAACGTGATCAATTTAAAAACGTTATTATAATTTTTTTTTCATTTTCTCGAGTAATAATCAAATGTCTTTCGAAAACTTGAGCATTTTCGAGAGATATTTGATATTTGTTCAAACAATTTAGGGTTTTTGTTATATAAAATTTGAGAAGCCGTGTTATTTAATTGTACAAAAAATTAAACATTGAAAAACCTGATCATATATGGTAAAATTAATTTACGTTTGCACGAGTCCACTGTAAATAAAGGTAAATACTTTTTGTTATTAATAAAGAAAAAACAACACTGTCTTAACAACAATAGACCTTAATGGTGCTTTAGTATAAGATAGGGTAAGATAGCAAGTTAGGGGTGTTTGTATATGTATGTGTATACAAAACGTACTTTTTTGTTTAGTTGTATATATTAACAGATAAAATACTTTTAAACATAAAATAATATAATAGACAATAAACACCTACGAGGGTAGTACTAAAAATTATTTTAACATTTTAGAAATATATTGCAGTTTTTAAATTAAAATACTAAAGAAATTTTTTGTTTATTCCTTTTTAAATAATCTTTTAAATGTCAAAAATATTATTTTTAAAAATCAATGGATTGTATAATTTTTCCTTCAAAAAATTAAAATTCGTGGCAAACGTCATAGAACAGTTTTTATTATCAAATGAAAAACGTACTGGCCGACATAGATAATTAAACAATAACATTCTTACAAGGTCATCCTTTTTTTAAACCATATAAAATACAATTTTATTTTCTTCTACCACCTCAACTCCCCCAGATATTGTAATAGACATTTAGATTAAAAAACGAAAAAAAACACTTGTAATTATTATAGAATATTGTATTATGTATTTTACAATTTGTTTTGGCTTTTAAGTTTCAACCAAAATTTATGAATGATTTTTGTTTTGTTTTTATTTCAGCATTTTCTTTTTTTTATAATTTTCTGTTTTTTTAGATAAAATAGAAAATAGTTTAACGAAAACACAATCTAATGTAATTAAATATTTTCAATTACCTAAAAACAAACAGATATTTAAGTACATGCAACACACACATATATATGTATATTTGAATAGAACCATACAAAAGCTATTCTAAAACATACATGAAACTACAACAATTTATTATTGGTTAATCAATGTTTTTTTTTTGCTTATATTGTTCTAACCGCAACATGAGGGTAATAAATATTTTACATGAGCCTATTATCTATAGTATAAGGTGACTTTTAGTGAGTGTTTTTCTTTGAAATTATTTATGTACTAACGCCAATACTATTAGGTCGGTCTAGTACACAACAAAAACAGTCTTAACTGAACTTACAACTGTATCCGTTTTCGTTAATTTTCATTAAATTTCGACCTCTATTTGATGATTTCATGATAAACCATGATGAATCAAAAATATGCACATAAAAATGTTTTATAGAATTTAAAAATTTGCAAAAAAAAAAAAAAATATTANNAAATTCTTTATAGAATTAAAAATATGCAAAAAAATATTAAAAATATGCACTCAAAACATAAATTATCCGTAAAAATTAAAGTTTAATAATATAATCTTAACCAGTGTATCGTACGTAACTACGATGAGAAAGTTCTGTCTATAAAAATGTATATAGTTAAATATATTTTCTTATTTATATGTTACTATTTTTTAAAAATTGCGAATTATCTTCTGTACTGTGAAAAATGTAAATTATTTTTTTTAATTGCTTGTACTGGAATTTAACTATGATGAAGATTAAAATTAAAAATTAGTTTCTTCTAAATTTTCGAAGATTATATTTGCCTAATATAAAATAGATATGCGTTTTTATCAAAATATGTAATAAAAATGCAAAAATATGCAGATAATATGCATTTTAAGTAAAATATGCAATGCTGTTTCAAATCTCCTTAATTGAATGAATTATTCGTTGATATAGATTTATAAATATTATTTTTTTAATATTTTTCACAAAAAATGCAAAAATATGCTTTTTCAACGAAATGTCCAATTGTCATAAATTTGAAGATATAATAAAATATGCAGAAAATCTACATTTACATGTATTTCATGAACATTTAGGCAATATAGAACAAATTGATGTCATACTGTTTCAAATCTAATATAGATTTATATAAGTAAATCTGAAATTATCAATGTCAAAAAGTCATTACTTACTATTCGGGACTAGTAAACAAGAATAGAAATCGGATTAAAAATGTATTTGTTCGATATTGCAGCATTGTAAACATTTTAACATACAAAATATTTAATTCAAGAAAAGAATTCTATCTAAAATGATCACCCATTTTGCCAAAGATATTGTTTGTTATTCTAATTATTGCTGATAAATTTAAGCAAATATTTGATGCATATAGTTGCTCAGTATCGTACAAACTCTGCAAATAACTATCAAATGCAGCAGTAGCAACTTTAACTTTAAAGAGCAACAACAACAACAAAAATCCAATATTGTCACGATGAAAAGTGTCATAATAATACGTATGTGTCAAAATAAAGACAGACTGACTGACAGATTTGATTGTCATTGTGTGTTGCTAAATTTACCAAGAGCAAATTTTATATGTTGACTTTGATGCATTTTGAAAGTGAATGTGGTTATTTAGAAATTTATTTACTATGAATGAACGAATGAATATTTGTTTATAATTTAACACTTGACCAATGTTGCATACATTTGTTGCATTTTTTTTTTCTTTTTTGCAATATTTGCATGATATTTACATGCATATGTATTAGAATTGTAAAAGATTTACTTAAATTTCAATATTTTATATAATTGAAATTGCTAATTTCATTTAAATTTGTGATAATTACATTTCTCATTTTTAATTCTTTTTTGACACTTAATAGCTCGTTTATATTTAAAAAAAATTCTTGAAAATATAATTAATTTATTTATAATAATATAATTTTATTAATATTTAAGCTTAACAATTTTATAAATATTTTACATAATTCCAATATATTTCTAAATATTTTATTTTAACTTTGAATAAGCTTTTTTTTTGTATTTCTTTAATAAATTTATGCTAAAAATTTAAAACAACCTTAAACCTTTTTTAATTAGTATTCTATAATTTATTTTTCACTAGAATTAACAGATTAATACAACAACAAAAACAATATTTGATTTGAAAATTATACAATTGCAAAATCTAGTTTTTTACTCAAACCACAACAACAAATACTAAAGAAGAAAAAAAAGCACATGATCTCAACAACACATGTTTAGGAGTTTTTCTCACACTTACACGAGATACGATTTTAATAATGACAGCAGCAACAAAAATATCTAAATAAACGTTTAATTGAGTGTTGTTGATGGTTCATTAGTCTCGAAATGTTAACAAGGGGTTAACGAGGAGATACATAGAATACAACAAGATGCGAAGGTTAGATCGTATAAAAAATATTACAAAATTTTAATAATTGAGAGATTACTTGTTTTTTTATTTTTATTTTTAATAAATTTTATAATGTTTACATGAATATTTAATTTTATTTTTTTACAGTTATTTCTCAGAATATTTCCATTTATTTTATCGCGATAACATTCCTCTCTCTATAATTATGATTCTGCTCATTTATCTCACGTCAATATCTTATTAAATTCTGTAGTTAAGGTTTATTATTAGTTGGGGTTTTTTTTATTTAATTTTCAAATATTACGTTATTTTGCAATAATAATGAGATAGAGAATTTAATAATATCAAATGAAATAGTACCAGCATTTAGAAATAAACAAGTTTTATTCATTAGTCGCAGTAGATTAAATAGAACTTAGCTCAAAACTGCTAGTCATATCACTTGCTTATACAATAGATGAAAGATCGAACATTGCTACCATACCTCTCCCCCCTGGTTAAACCCTTTTTATACTCCCATTATTTTAGAATTGTTGTGCTTTTTTTGTGTTTTTGTTCTTGGATCGCATAGTGAAACAAAGCTAAGCTTAGCATTTATTTGTTAATAAAACGTGAAAAACTTTGAAATATTTGTTTATATTCGCGGTAAAATAGACGAACATTACTGTTAATAACTATAGGTACAAACTTTTAATTAATTTAATTTAATTATTATTTTTTTTTTTAATTTCAGTATTTATAAGAAATTTTTTGAAAATTTGTGTTTCTATAGGAAATTTTTTAAAAATTTGCGTTTCTATAGGAAATTTTGTTTTTTATGGGAAATTTTCAAAAATTTATTTTTTATAGAAAATCTTTGAATTTTGTGTTTTTATAGAAAATTTTCGAATTTTTTGTTTCTATAGGAATTTTTCGAAAATTTGTAATTTTCGAAAATACATGTTTTTATAAGAAATTTTCTTAAAATTGTGTTTCTATAAAAAATTTTCGAAAATTCGTGTTTCCATAAAATATTTTTAAAATATTGTGTTTCTATAAGAAATTTTCGAAAATTTATGGTTCTATAAGAAAATTTCGAAAATTTGTGTTTCTATAAGAAAATTTCAAAAAATTTGTATTTCTATAAGAAATTATCGAAAATTTGTGTTTCTATAAAAAATTTGTATTTCTATAAGAAATTATCGAAAATTTGTGTTTCTATAATAAATTTTCGAAAATTTGTGTTTCTCTAAGAAAATTTCGAAAATTAGTTTTCTATAAGAAATTTAAATTTTTTTTTTTTTTTTTATAAAAAATTTTCGAAAATTTGTGTTTCTATAAGAAATTTTTCAAACATCTGAGTTTCAAGAAGAATTTCGCCTTTTTTCTATACAGACTTGAATTAAGGAATTTTCACCTTGTAAAACACTTATTTAAGTTGAACAACAGTTTAGCAAATTGTTTAGAAAAAAAATTATATTTCAAAAAATGTTGAATATTAAAATCATTCTGGTTCACAATTTCTTCTCCAAAGCCAAAAACTAAATAGGGATTCTTTCAAATAAATTCCCAAATATGTAAAGGAACCTCAAACAAATAAGTTAAGAACAAAATTAGTGTAGCCTAATATTAATTAACACAAATATGCTACATTTTTCTAAGTGTAATAATAAAATAATATTTGAATTACAAAATAAAACTAAATTTATAATAATTACTGGCTGTGTTGAGAGATATGTATACAATTCATGGAACAACATCCAATCAATGTTTAATAAATAGTTTCTAATTTCTTTACAGTTATTTATTTTTAATAGTTTACAACCATTAAATCAATTTACACATGACTTTTTTTCTAAATTAACTAAACAAACATTCAACTACTGTGAAACAACAATTACTACAGATTTGTAGTTCCTATTTCATTACAACAATTGTTATTAGTACAAAGCCTCTCAATGTTAATGTTGTCTCATGTTTATAAAATCATGTTTAAATATTGAAACGAAATGTAATGTAATGATAGATAAATACTCGTAAATAGCTCTAGTTTATAGTAAACAAATGTAGCTAAGAGATAATCAATCGTATCAGTTGTTTGTATTTAATTTAGATAAGTGTCGTATAATTGTAATTTAACATTCATTCATTCATTATATTGATCTTACAAAAAAGAAAATAAAGCCCGTCTATATTATATCCTACACTACAGTTCACTGGGCGTATGTTTTGTTTTTGTGTTAATCTGGCCAAAACATTACCAAGATATCGTTTTAATTTCAAACCTTACTCACATATTTAAACATTTTATGCAATTAGACCCTTATTCTGGAAAGTCATTTATATGGCGGGTAGTTGAAGTAAATGACCGATCCTTGCGCAAAATATTTATCTAAGTCGAAATTCAAGACGATATCTCTAAACTGCGACCTAAAGAGTTTGTACATGATTTAGATAGGCAGCTAGCCTGCCGGGAGAACAAACGGATGGACAATTTTAAATTGATCTATAAAGTGATTCTAAGACGAACGGTTACTTAGAGTTGGGTTTTACTCCACTTATGGTAATGTGGGGTATAACTATTTAATACTAGTAATACCGGTATATGTTTATTAGCTTGAAACCAAAATAAAAATGTTTTCTGGTATAAAGAAAAATTAGCAACATGTTGTTATTTATTTACACACACAAAAATTATTGAGTTTACTCAATCAGTTAGATCATTATTTAAACTAATGATTTTTTATGGACCAAACAATTGCTGCATAGCTTTGGCTACGTAAATTAGATGAATTTTATGTGTGTGTTTTGATTTTGCTCTTTAAATTTTTGGTAAGATTATTTTTTTCTTCTTATTTGATAGGAAGCAATAAAATTTCAAAAAAAAAATGCCTATTGTTTTGTTTTTCCTAAAATTTTATTAGGAAAGTACAGCAAAATATTAAATTGTTTTGAGATCAGGAACGTTTATGAAATATAAACTAAACATTTTACTAAATTTTAGATATTTTTTTTTCAATAAAAATGATTTGAAATTTTGGCATTATGTACATAAATGATTTAAATTGATATTTTAAGTGTTAACATTAAAAAATGCTGTTATATATTAAAAACACGACCAATGAAAAATTATCATTTATCACTTCCCGAAATCACCAATCACTTTTGATCTCTACAAACTCTGTAGTCTAGATACCAACCAATTTAATACTTAAAGTATAGATTAGAATACAAAGTAAACAAATTTACATATAAACAATTGTTACCTTCTAATATTTTTCAAAACATAAACGTACAAATATCAAAAGTATATCAAATTCCAGTTCTTAATAGAAATAAAAATAAAATTAAACAATAAATTTATAAATAATTGTTTAACCCCAAAAAAGCAGGCGGGTCACATTCATACATACATACATATTTTATTTATTCAGATTTTATTTATTATTAATTCATTGATATGCTACTAAAACTTTGTTTTTTTACTTAAATTTCATTGAAAATACTTTAATATTTGAGTACAAATATTGAGTGTCGTAATGTTAAGCATGAAGAGCTGGTTTTATTTGTTGTTCTTAGTGTATTCTTCATTTGTTAGTCTAGTCTAATTTTTATTGTTTTGAAACTTTTTAAATGCCAAAACAGAAACAGAAATGCAAATAAATATTAATTATGACAGAAAAAAAGGTGTTAAAGCAAAAAATGCGATAAAGTAATTGAAAATCAATAACATTAACAAAAGGTAAATTAACAAAATAAAAAAATTCAATTGCTTGTTATCTTTTAAATAAAAAAAAAAATTAAAGAATTCGATACAAAAAATAATTTCTGTGATTTCGAAATATGGAATGTCTTTGATAAAAAGAAATTTGAAGTTTCTAACTTAGGCCCTTACAAACTTTGACAAAATTTATAAACCAAAAAATTACTTACCGATTAAGGTGTCCATTTTGTATTAGACGTTTTGAAGCTGAATTATCCAAATTTTTATTATGTGGTGACAATACTCTTGTTGCGTCCGGAGATTTAACATTGTTGACTTTAGACACTTTATTAACACTAGGACTAATATTACGATTAATACCTAAATTATTTATAGGTGATCTACGTTGTGTGGGTGAAACACTAGCTGAAGAGCCTGTAGCTCCCCCGCCACCCGTACTAATACCACTAACCGCACCAGTGGTCGTTGTTGTTGTTATACGTGTTGACACTTTTGATTTTACATCATTATAATTTTTTCTAATCACTGATTTATTACTGGCAATTTGATTCATAACGGCCTCCCATTTATTGGGCGAATGATGATATTTACGCACTACCGGGGGTGAATTATTATTTTTGTTATTATTAGGCGAATTTATATGATTCGGTGACGCACGTAATTTGGCACTTTTTGGTGTATTCGTTTTATAACGGGGCGAATGTTTACCGCTCGAATTTTGTGTTGTTATAGGACTTTTAGACAATTTAACACTTTCGTTAAGCGAAGATTTTGAACCCGTACCGGATACCGACACCGTTTCCGAACGTAAAGATTCTTGATCGGAATGTTTGCGTGACTTTAGAATTTGATTTTGTGTAACAAACGGCGAAGATGAGCTTGATGAACATTTAGATATTAATGTGTTATTTTGTTTTGTATTTGGTGTTTTATTGTGCACGCCGTTTTCAGTTGTTAGCGACGTTAACGATGAGTGTTTACGCGGCGAAGTTTGTTTTTGTACTGCCATTAAATGTTTCTGCATTGGTTGCTCACACCACGAAGTTGCCGAAGTCGTTGAGCTTTTAGTTAGTTTAACCGGCCTGTATGCGCTATCATCGTCGTCGTCATCGTTGTTTATATTATTGTTGTGCTGCTCTCCATCAAAAGCTTCATCTAGAGAACAAAAACTTTTGAAATCCACACCAATACCATTGATATTCACACTGCTACCATCTACACTACAATATGAGGTACGATTGGAGAGTGTGTCGGCAGAGAGACGATCAGTACTCATGCTACTCTGTATTGTGGATGATGTTTGACTGCTACTTAAATGACCTTGACCGTGAAGAGCAGTAGATGTGTGTGTGGTTGACATAACACCACCAGTTGATGTTGAAGACTGTGAAGTAGATTGAAAACGTTTGGTTGTGCCTTCGCGATTTGATCTAACGGTTTCTGTAGAATCCTCACCATCTAAATCATTGTCGGGAGATAGATCAGTTGTAGTTTCATGTGTATCTTGTCGGCGTATTTGGGCCAAGTCTTCATCGCCGCGATTTTCTACATCTGTAAAAATACCTGAAGATTCCATGCAAGAATCCTCCATTTGGGGATCTTCTGAGATAAATACTGAGGCTGCTGGTTGTAGCATGGGACCATACAATTGACCATCGATTACTTGTGCCCTGCGGTCGCCACGATGAAAAACATCATCGGCATCAGATTCGGTAAAGAAATCGGAATCTGTCATAGGATCTTGCCGTCTAACTGGTGGTAAATTACCTCCACCTTGTTGTTGATTGAAACTCGGTTGTCGTGATACTCCTTTGCGTATGGGGCCATTCGAGGGTGAATGATCACATGGTCCTCTAGATGCTGGCCTCGACATTTCTCCATCACCTTGATAACCAGTATCTAGGCTTGTGACGCTAGTAACACTGGTTATAAAACTAGTGGAAATTTTCGAAACACTGGAGGATATAGATTTGTTAATGGGATCCGTTTTACTTGGTTCTGTATCGGTATGGAGCGAAAGGGACTCCAGACATTGTTGCTGTTGTTCTTCGCCGGAAAATGTTACTTGGTTTTGTAAATTCTGCTGTTGATGCTGTTGCAATTGTAATTGTTGATTATGTAAAACCATATCATTAATATCTGTTTTAACTTCAACTGGGTCTAAGGGTAACTCTTCGGGAGATGGCGTTTGATCTATGCGCATTTGCTGTAAAACTAATTTGTGACTTAAACTACTGACATTATTTGAATTATTGAGCAAAAGTGGTAAATCCAGATTATTCGTATTATTTGTTGTAGAATCAAGAAATTCTTTCATTTGATCGGGTGTCAATATACCTAAACTTTCATCCATATCAAAGGAATTTTGTTTCTTTAAAAATTGTTGTTGCATTTGTTGAGTCGAAGTGGAATGAGTCATATTTTGTGTACCATTTTGGCTGGAATTAATAGCTTGCGATAGCACAGTCGAAGATAGTGAAACGTCTACCAATTCTATTGAGCAATCTAAGGTGGACTCAGTAAGATCCAAACCAAATGAAAAACGACTTTTCTTGTTGTTTGGATTATTAACATCTTGCAAGGAAGAAGTAGTTTGTGCTATTTGAGCCTGCTGATAAAATGCTTCCGTTCTTCCACCTGACGATATTAAAGTGGTATCTATTTCCATGGGTTCTTGATGTTCATCATCCTCCGGCGTGCGTATGGGTAAGACTAAATCACTTTGTGCTCCTTTCAACAATATAGGTGACTGCATATGAGCCGGTATGGGTGTTAATTGGTACATAGGATTATTTAATTTCTTGCAGGCATTGCGATCTGGTGTAGTAGTACAAGAAGCTGAAACTTGAGTCATGTACAATAGTTGACTAGTATTTTTTATATTGGGTGTAGGGTCCATATAATCTTTCGTTAAATTGAGCAATTGCATATGTTTGGCTGGTGTAGTCATATGTTCAGAAATATCCAATAGACGTTCAGTATTCATGGTGGAGTTCAAGGGCAGTTTCATATTGGCTTTATTAGGCGCCAGCGCCGTTAAAGTATCATCAAGATTATCAGTAGTTATTTCTAAAAATTGTTGATGATTTAGTTTCTCTAATTGTTTTTGCACATCTAAGGCAACATCTTCTTCAAAGCCTGAAGGTATAGAAACATCATCGATCATAAGAAGATTTTCACTTGATCCAGGATTAGAATACGTGGCATTAGTAGCTGGCGAAAGTACATCTGGGTATTCGATCAGTTTGGTGATGGCAGCACCATCAACTGTTTGGGTCAAGTTTACATTGTTAAGCTTATCCAAAAGTTGTGTGCTGTCCAATGTCCTAGTAACATTTTCATTACATTTACTTGGTTGCGGAGATATTACACACAGAGTTCGACCTAAAACTTCTGTAGTATTTAAATTTCGAGTTGCATCTGGTCTATCAGGTTCTTTAATTGAATGTGTTTTATTAAATGTTTGATTATCTACCAACTTTTCTAGAGTTTGTGTGCAATCATTTATTTCCTCTTTACATTTTGTTTTATCCAAAACCTTTGTAGCATTTTTAGATGAATCTATATCTATGGTATTACCAAAACCTGTATTAATCATATGAGTTTTATTTTTAGGCGAATCAATATCCATAGTATTGCCAAAGCCTATATTTGAAATACGAGTACTTTCCAAAGTATGTTTTCGTTGCATTGGTGTTGCGCCCACTTCAGAATTGGGTAGAAATGTTGAATCTAAACTTTGTGTTATACAAAGTCCTTGTTTCATATTTGTACTTGCCAAAGGAGTACTTTCGCATAAAGCTCCTCTTTTTGCTGCACCAGTGGCCGGCATTGGTGTAGCCAATAACTCTTCAGGACTTTCTGTACGTACAAATGTTTCCGATCTTGTTAGCCCTGGTCGTGGTGTATCCGTTACAATAGTTTCATTTTGTGTTTTTGCATTAACAGTTGTATCTTTCTTTGCTGGAGTTTGTTCAGTTTTAGCAAAGAACTTTTTAAAGACCGTAGTGGTCTTTTTACTTACCATATTCACTGTATTATTTAAAGTATTTATACGATCACCTGAACTACTTTTTTTAATTGTAAGAGCTTGCTGTATTGGAGGTCTTAGACCAGTGTAATTTATTGGTCGTATTTTTGAAAATGTTGCTGGCGGTCTTAGCTGCGACGTCCTCGGCAAGGGTATAGCTGTGGGAGGACGTATTAGACCGGGCAGCGGTATACGAGATAATCCTGGCATAGGTAAACGTGATGATGTTGGTTCCTGCAAGATAATAAAATTTTGTTTTCATATTATCTTATTACAATTTAATATTCAATTGAAAAAATTTAAAGTGTTTACTTAGCAAACATTTTTAAATTCATAATTCTTTGTAAAAATGATTATCTAATAGCTATTATATTATCAAGTGTGATGAAATACCTTCATTTTGGTTTTGTTTATTACAATCATTGTTGACATATTTAAGCATTTTTTTTTTTTTTTTGTACTTGTTTAAATATGAATATAGTCCATTTTAATTGAAAGATTGTTGCCAGATTTAGATATTTATTTAAAAAATTTTCACAAAATATCGTTTCCATAGGAAATTTTCAGAAAAAGCTAAATATTAACTTTTTTTGAAAATTGTACAAAAATGTGAGTGAGTGAGTGAGTGAGTGAGTGAGTGAGCAAATTTCCATGTGAGTGAAAATTTTCTTAAAGTTTCTTATTTATAGGAAATTTATTAACAATTTTTCACAAAATATCCTTTTTATAGGAAATTTTAACAAAATTATCCTTTTATAGCTAAAGCTAGAAAATTTTACAAAATTGTGTTTTTGGTGGACATTTTTACAAAATTGCTTTTAAAAGGCAAATTTTACAAAATTTCCCCAAAATACCCCCAAAATTTCCCTTTTTATAGGAAATTTGCGCACATTTCATAAAATTTCCTTTTATAGTAAACTTTTACAAAAATTCCACTTTATAGGGAATTTTTACACACAATTTATTTTCACAAAATAATTATTTTTTATAGAATTTTTTTACTATTACTCAAATTTTCTTTTTATAAGTTAATTTTACAAAATTTTTTGTAATATTAACTTATATTTTTTTCAAAATTTCCTTTCTATTTCTATAGAAAATTTTAATTTTATAGAAATTTTCACACAAATTTGTAAGGAAATTTTTGTAAGAAACTTTCACTCAAAATTTAATACAATATTTAATAAAATTTCCGTTTTTAGTAAATTTTTTACAAAAGATTCCTTTATAGGGAATTTTTACACACAATTTCTTCTTTATAGTAATTTTTCACAATAAAATAAATTTTTACAAAATTAAGGAATTTTTCACAAAATTTTCATTTTTTGGATTTATTTTCCCATAAATACAAATTTTGATTTAAAAAAAAAAAATAATAATTTTAGAAGAATTTTCATTAAATTTGCTCTTTAAAGTAAATTTTGACAAAATTTCTTTTAGTAGAAAAATTTTCACAAAATTTCTTTTAGTAGAAAAATTTTTACAAAATTTCTTTTGATAGGAAAGGTTTTACGAAATATTCTTTTTATGCGAAATTTGTACAAAATTTACTTTTATATACAAATAGGAAGATTTCTTTTAACAATATACGTTCAATTTCGATATATAGAAAATTTGCCCATATTATATTTTTTATATAAAAATATGTGGCAATATTGTTTAAAACCCAAATGTGGGTTGAATATCGATTCTTTTCTTTTTGTCAAGTTAACTTTTAGCCCTTAGAAAAAAATGTTTCTATTGTTAAAATTAGTTGAGTGCAATTTCAGTAAACTCAAGTCCTTTTTCTTACAAAAATAGTAAAATATTTAAAACAAATTGGGAAACAAAAAGAAAAAATCGAATACAATATATATGTATAACAAGAACTCTTGAAACTATATTACAAATATAATGTAACACATTGTATGAAGTTCTTTAAACATTTCCACAAAATAGTTAAGTATAGTGTGTATTATTTTATATTTTAGTCATCAGTCAAGGACTTTTAACTTCAGTATGTATGTGTAAACATACTGAGTAATTCAATACCATTACATTACACGGTTGCAGTTAGTTTCTCTATATTTAATGCCATTATAATATTGCGAATATATACATTTATATTTATTTTTCTTCGATTTTCTTTTAGTTTGCTGTTTGTTTCAATTGCTTTATGCTGATGATGCTGCTGTTGGTATATATTTTCCATAATCTATTACTGCAGAGAGACTTTGGAACTGACTTGACTTTGTTTAACATGACTTGACTTGACTATTATAAATGATTTAGCCAAACTTTAGCAATAAATAAAATCAGTCTCCAATGATTAGAAGTGTTGTTTTTTTTTTTCTCTTTTTTGTATTGAAATACATATCGAAGTGCGGGTTAGATTGAATGGTTGGTTGTTTTAAGTATTACATAAAATCCATTTCAAATCAATTATTAATTTGTGGGATTTCTTTTGTACATACTCATATACATTAATATTGTATTTATATCCTTGCAACCCCTTATAAATAACAAACACCCACACTTATAAACACAAACCAACCATCACACTGACTACATAAATTGCTCAATAATAAATGTAATGTAATACATCAATTTGGTTGTTTTTACAATTTGAATTTACATTAGAAATAGATACTTAGATTCATATGAAAAATATTTAGCAGATAAGTGGTTGTTGTATTCTAATAATACAACATTTTATATGTGCAATATTTATTTTTAGTTATTTTGAAATTTATTTGTATGATAAAATCCAACAACTATAATAATTTTTCTATTTTGATTGGTTAAAGGATTGAAGGTAATCCACATGTAGTATTACGAGAAAAATATAATTATAATAGAGACTTAATAAAATTGTTTCTGTTTTTAGAAATTGTTCACAAAATTTTCTGTTTTCACAAACTTTTCAATGTATCGAAAAAATTCACAAAATTTTCTGTTTATAGAAAATTTTCAAACATTTTCTGTTTTTAGAAAATTTTCTGTTAATAGAAAATTTTCGAAAAATTTTCTTTTTATAGAAAATTTTCACAAAATTTTCTGTTTATAGAAAATTTTCACAAAATTTTCTGTTTATAGAAAATTTTCACAAAATTTTCTTTTTATAGAAAATTTTCACAAAA
>JACGTJ010004068.1:299-13614 GCA_014858695.1 Chrysomya rufifacies | reverse complement strand
AGTTCTAATTTAGTTCTAGTTCAGTTCTAGTTAAACCATTTTTAGATTTCTGCAACCATTTTTAGATTCTGGCATCATTTCATTGCTGTTTTTAAGACGTATCGTTTATGAAAGTAATTACCTAAGAATTTACATTTTCAATGGTATTTTAGAACCCATTAAAGAAGAAAATTGGAATTGTGTTGTTTCTTCGAAATGTCACATACACAACTGTTTATTTCTTTATAAAAATCAAACAAAATTTCAAATTCCCTCTTGCCTACCAAAAATTAAAATTCTTTCTTTTTCCCACAGCTATAAATTTTAATTGAAAATTTCCTCAAAAGGGAAAAATACCTCGATTTGACATCACTGGTTTCACCGTTTAAGCTTTACTCTGCTTTCAAACAGGGACAGCTTAATCAACTAAACTCAGAACTGCATTCATAAAAAAATTTACATATATTTGTCCTATTAAATTCAAAATTTATTGAATATTTAGATCTGTTTTATTTGAATATTTAATATTTAGACCTGTTTTACATGGAATGATAAACCTCCAACTTTTTCCTATAGGAAATATAATAAATGAAAACAGGAAGATTTAATTTGTGAAAAACTTCACAAGTCCCACATGTATATCACTTTTTGTTAATAATTTCTTAATTACCAAGAATAAATAATAAAAAATAAATAAATTTGAACAATCTTAAGTTTTGTTGAACCAACTTTTTAACCAATTAAAACACTATATAAATATGTACATATGTTACCGTATAAAAGTACGATATTATACTCCAACAAAATAAAAAACATTTAATCTTCCAAAAAATTCCTAATGAAAATGTAATATTTTCCCAATTGTTTGTTTTGTAAAGTATACATTATAAATAATCGTGTGTCATGACATCAATTAATTTTGGGGTTTAAAAAGTTTAAATAAACCATATGTAAGATTCAAACTTTATAATTTATTTATTTAAAAGGGAAATAAATAAACTACACACACACTTTGTAAACTTAAACATTATTTTTGCACACCCTGTATATTACAACAAAGTAGAAAATGCAAAAAAAAATTAAATAAAATCGGAAAGAGATATTTAAAAATGATGTAATAATACTTACAATGCAACCTTAACAGAGATGGATACTTTTTAAATCAATCATGTAAATCTGATTTATAGATCGTAAGAAATCCTCTTAAAATAAGCATTTAACTTTTAAAATATTTACGAATGTAAAGAACTACATCATGTGTAGAAAAAAAATTTGTAAATCACGGTATACAGGTATTGCACATCTCTGTTATCGTTTTTTATGCAAACATAAACAACATCATTCACATAAATCTTCCAAAAAAGATATTTGAATTCAGTATATATAACATTATATTTTCAATTTACTTTACAACAAAAAAAATGATATGACAAATATAGAAAATAACTTACCTTTGCCATTGCTTTGGTTTCTACTATTTCTACTTTAGTTAGATTCGGTTATATTTATTCCTTCCAGAAGAGTAAGTAACCAACACAGAAACACAAGAGCAAATACAGCGGCAGCAGTGGTCGGAGAAGAAGCAGCAAATTGTATTTAAAGTTTACAAAGTTTACATGTAAATGTACTAAGACGCCAACAACATAAAGCCAGGAGGGATGAAATGTTATTACTCTAGTTGTTGTTGCTGTTGTTGGTTATTCTTGGGATTTTGTTTTGCTTTTCTACCATCTCCTTTTATTTTACTTTTTTTTTCAACTTTACTTTTATTTTATGGTTTTTAAGTCAATTTCCGGTATTTACATACATTTGAATTTCTATTAACCAAAGATGAAACAGAAGGTGTAGAAAATGAAAGAGTTTATCCCATAAATAAAACACTTCAAATTACACATTTGCTGTTTGTCAAGCTGTCTGTTGATTCTTTATACACTTTGTTATTTCTGTTTTATTATTGTTGTTGTTATTTTGCACTTGTTTTGATTTTATTTCTTTTTTAATACACTTGTTTTTTATTATTATTATTCTTATTAAATAACGGTTAATACACAAAAGAGACATACAATAGGTTTCATATGTTATTTTTTGTTATTATTGTCACTCCTCTCCTTTTATAATTTTTATTTTATTTATATATTTTTTTAATAATAACACATACATATACACTTATGGGGACATTGTTACTATTCACACGTACATACATTTATATGACAGACAATTTTTGTTGTTATTGGGGAGCAAATATACGAACGTAAAACAAACGAAGTGAAGAAGCGGAGGCAGCAGTTTTTTTTTCAACCAACTGAGACCTCAATATTGAAGAAAAAGGAAATGTATTCTTATTGATTTTTTATTCTACTTCACATAACGATTTTTATATGCACTTTTCTTTAATATGCCAATATTGTAATTTAAAATTTAAGTTTTATTTAATGGAATAATTCCTTTTTGGGTTCCTTTAAGTTTATGCTCCTCCTACAACAAACATATAATTCAATAATTTTCTATTTTCTTCACACTTTTAACAATAATCAAGCTTTCCTTCTCTTTTCATTGCACTATGCTGTCTGGCTTGTTATGTGTGTATGTAGGCTTGACAAATTCCTTTACATGGTAAAAAAAAAGCTGTTCTATTTAATTTTTTTTTCTTCTTATTTTCATTAATTTCAATTAAACCGTATTATTATTTAAATTTTCTTAACCGTGTTTAACGTTGAACTCACGTAACTCAACTGAACATGCAAGTAATCACGAAAACTCTGGCACAGAAACGTTAAAAAAGCATAATATTTACCAACAAAAACAAGTGTAAGAGAAAATATAACGGTAGTTTTTACAGACATGCGTAGTAAAGAGAGTTTAGTAGAACCAGGCATGTTATATTGCATTACAACCATTACTGCCACATAAAGAAAATTATCCTAACACAAAATCTATTGCATTCTTTCAGAATTTTAAAACTGAGTCCCAAAATTTACATCGTAAGTCGGAAACCAATTTTCAGTGGACACATTCCACATTGGGACGTTGGCTGTTTGAGAATTGCTTTAACTTCATTGCGTTCGCTTTATCATTATAAATTTGCATTCGGGTTCCTGGGATTTAATTGTAAGAAAAAAGACCATGGCGGTGGCAACGCTGATTACACTGCACTCCTTCTTAGGATTTTTATATATTGGCAATATTATTGACAATAAGTGTTAAATTTAATTTCTACTTTAAAATTTGAGAAACAGTAATTATAGTTTTAGAAAACATTTCATAAACAAATGCATTTTTTTGGACGTTTTTTACTGGAGATATATCTACTACTCTCAGAAATAAGACTCGAATTGTGAAATAGAACTAATCCAGAACCGAACTATAATAGAATTATAACTCAATTGACTGAACTATAATCAAAATTTAATTATATTACAGATTTTCTATAATATTGAGGAATTTGATTTAATTTAAAAATTGTAAACAAAATTTTAAATTTTATTATTTAATAAAATATTAACCAAATCACCCGGGAGAAATTAAATAAAAACATTTGTTTAACTTGTTTCGAAAACTTTAAATTCTCATTTTCTTTTTTATTTATAAATAAAAGTAATTAAAAGTTATTCACTGCAAACTAAAACATAATTTAAAATGTTCTCTATTACTCCTAATTATTTGTACCAACGAAATGTTTTATTTACATTCACTTAAATTCACATCTTTATACTCACAATACACAAAACAATTTATCAAAACGCCAGATTTTCATAATTTCCATATCAAATCCACTTTATAAAACAAGTATGAATAAAATAGAAATTTTCTAGATTTAGTTTCTTGACTTCATTTTATATTTTTGTTATAGTATTTTTACAAATTTAACTTAGCGATAAAACAAACTAATAATCGACTACCACATCGAATGCAGAAATATTGTTTCTATAGGCAGCTCAAAAATTCTTTAACGGATGGGTACCCACTTTTCTAAAACATCAGCAAACTTTTTACGTTCTGCAAGAAACCGAAATGCATAAGTAAACAACTTTCTTTTATTCGCAACAGCTTTACCACTTACCAACTACTGGAAAATCTTCTGGATGCAATTGAACGTAGTGTCTGAGTACGGCATCACGGGTAGCTAAAGCTTCTCCTCTTTTTTGATCAATATAAACACCAGCAAAACCACCAAGAGCAGCCAATGCAATATGTTTTTGTATACCTTTTAAAGATGTTTTTATTAATTTTGTATTGTTTTTATTGAAAAAGATACAGATTTTCAAATATTTTTTATTGTTACGTCACTTACCGGACAACACGGGTCTACGGAAGGCCCAATTTAAAATCATGGCCAAACCAAAACCAGCGGCGGAACATGCTGCTGGATTATAGATGGTTGACAAGAAAGTTGGTTGGCGTTCGCCTTTGTTGGTCAACAAAACCAATGGATCATTAACGGGAGATGTTGATGGCATTTTGTTGGAAAAAAATCTCACTTTAATTCTAATTTGCACAAAAGCCAAACACACTGCCGTGAACGCAAACACACACACACATTTTTCTTTGACAGTCAGCTGTTTGTAATAGTGAAAATTGACACTTGTCGATAAAGCAGATTTTTCGAGTGGAAACATTGTTGTATAGCAGCGGTTGATTTTTCATAATAAAATGTTAAAACGTTTATATAAAAATTTTTCTTTAGTACAAAAGTTTTGCAACACAACTTAGTACATATTCCTCCATAATTTGTTTGTCTTAGAAGGAACATAAATAACAAAACAAAAAATAGTGGAAAGATATGAACAAATTAGTTGGATCCCAGCAGTTTTTTTGAGGGAAATAACCGCCGTTTTGAGCGTTTTTGAAGTAAATGACATTTTTTTTTGAGACACACTCGACGAATATTGTGTGTAATAAAGAAATTGTCTTAATGATGAAGTGAGAATAGTATTCCAATTTTCCAATTTTTTTGGCGGTAATGTCCACCGTTCTGACAGTGATATCAATTTATAGCTTATTATTAAATCTCTACTAATTATACAGTCAATTTACACTCCCGTTTGGAACAAGAAGTTGATAATCGTTCTGATAAATGTTATTTTATTGTCCTCGAGCTTTTTTCACAAGAAATATATATGCTCGTCGAGCATTTCATATAAAATTTTCTACAACTAAGATATTTGTAACTTATAGAAATTTATCTTTGTAATTTGTAGAAATAAATTCTTATAAAGAAAATTAATTTAAAAACTTTCAAAATCTAAAAGAATTCAACCCATAAACCAATTTATATATTCAATTATTCCAATAAGATAATTTTTATTTTGAACTGATTAATAAATTAATTGACATTATCAAAAAAATAATATTTTTTAACATTAAATATTGGCATGCAAGAAATTAAAATAAAAATGACTCAAATTTAATTAACAAAATATAAGAGAAATCAGAAGAAATTAAAAAACGTAAATTACTTAAAAATTTATTTAAAAATTTTCAAAAACTAGTTTAAAAAGCATATATACATGTGGCGCACGCAAAGTTCATACTGAAATCGTTCAAAAGTTATATCATTATATAGATATTGGTACCAGCTATTTTCAAACCAAGTTTTGAATCAAACGAAAAATTGCCCATAGAAATGGAATTCAAGATATCACTTTAAAACCTGAATATACTAATTTTTGCGGTAGAGTCCAGGTTATTAATTAACAGTTTTATACTCAAAATCTAACCCTTCTCCAATAGTAAATAAAGAAACATTATTTTCCTTAACGAATAAAATTGTTTTTATTAAGTTTTATTTCTAAATAAATTTCAATATTTATAAAATTTATTTTTTTTTTTGTTTTTATTCAATTCTAAAAAAATAAGCATAAAAAAGCATGTTACAATAGTATGTGTTTTTCTATTTATTATTATTTTTTTAAGTAGTACAATTATTTTCTTTTGCATAATTTATTATCAGTGAAATTTAAAATTCTTTGTTTGGTTGGTTATGTAGAACACGATTTTGCCAATTAATCTTAAAGGTATATTTATTTATAATATATTACTGTATCTATGTGAAGTATTATAATGACAATACTTATAAACAATTATAAAATTTCAGTTTATTTTGCAATTTTGTTAAGGCAACATTTTCAAAATAGTTGTTTAAGCTTTTGTTTTGTAAAAAATAAGGCTTTTTGGTGATGTTTTTTAACATTTGAAATTAATGTTCTGCAATTTTTTTTTTATTTATTTTTTCAAAGCATGTTTCCCATTTGTACGATTTCATTTGTTTTGTTTAAAAATTTTTGCTTATACATAATTTTCAAATTTGAATAACTTTATTTTTAAAATTTATTAATACAGAACACTGTTATTGTTTTCTATAGATCCTTATTTTATAAAACACTTCATTTCACTACAAAAACAATTTTCATAAATTTTTTTAAAAATTAAAAACTAAATACTTTGAAAATTGTTTAAAGTAAGAGCAAATGTTTTATAAAACAAAAAGCTTTTTAAGGCAACTTATTTTAATTTTTAGCAAACTAAAATTTATTTAAACAAATTGTAATAAAAAAGAACACATTTTTTTAATTATTAATTAACTGAAATCGTTGATTTATTAAAAAAAATTAATAAAATAAAAAAATATGCATTATTTTCAAAATTTCATTATATTTATAATAATTAAAATACATTTATAATTTCTTTTGTTTATATTTATTTGTTTTCTTTTTTATGTTAAAATAAAATAATAGTAAAATATGTATACATAATTTTCTGAAAATTATTTATTACATTTTGTTTATACTTTTTTTTATAATTAATAAACAAAAATATTAAAACAAGTTGAAATCAAAATATTGTAAAAAAAAAATATATAAAGTTCTATAATATTAAAAACTAAAGGAAGATCATAATTGTTGCACGTTTTATTGATTAGTATATGAAAAGTAAAAGTTAAATAAACAAAAAATATCAAGGCTTTTGAAAATTATTATCATTATTTTTCAAATAAAGGGGAACTAAAACTGTAAATCATGAAAAGAAAACACGGTTTGTAAATAACAGTTATTTTAAAAATTTGAAACACACAACACAGACTGATTTTGACGTTTTCTCCCACATATTATTTTCGGAACATAACCGTTTCTATTCACCCTTATTATGGCAGTCGTAGTCCCAGTCATTTTCGAAAAAAAAAATATGTTTTTTTGTATAGAATTTTTCTTTAATTGAAACAATCTTAATATAAAATTTGATAAAACAACTAGTTTTTATCACGACTGCCTTAAAACGTAATAAGGCTTTTGAATTTTCTATTGGGATTTTTGCTTATATCCGATCAAAAAATCCCAAAGTAACCGTATTTTCTTAGAACAGTTTATTCGTATTTTAAACAGTTATTTCATATTTTAAACTAAAGATTAAAAAAAAGGCACATAAATTTTAAATTAAATGTTTAAAAACGAAAAAATTTCAGAGTTTCTAAAGGTACAATCAGATTAATCAAATATTTGCCTAAAAGACACATACATAATTAAAATATTTTAATTTTCCTGTATAAAATATTTATTATTTTGCTAAATTAATGTGAATATTGTTTTATCAGTGTGTTTGTATTTTTAATAATTCAATATCAAAATTAACTTCAAACTTTGTTTTATTAAATATTTGGAAAATGCTCAATACTTATTTAAACTAAAAATCTTTTGTTAAAATATTTGCAAATTTTTTGTTTTTAAAATCAAAAATTTTAAATTTTATTTAAGAAAAATTTAACAGCAAATTTCAAAAAAGCATAAAACAAAAAGATGATTTTTAAAAGATATTCAAAATGTTTTTAATACAAAAAAAGATAAAATATTTATAAGTAGAATTAGGGACAACACAAGAAAAAAAAATAAAAATAATAATAAAAAAGTAAAAATTAATTTTCAAAATACACATAAAATAAAAAAAAAAAATCACAAATAAGGCTGGTTTTAAAAATAAAATGAATAAAAGTAATACCAAAGACTGGAAAAGAAATTCCAAAGTAAATTTATTACAATATAATACGAACAAAGAAATACTTTTCAAAAACAATATGTTTACTACAATGTTTGTATTATACAGTTACAAATTTACTACAAAAAGAAATAACAACATACAATAAACATACAATAAACTGTATGAGAAAAGTTAAAAAGCAATTTACATCATAATTTTTAAACTTTTAAACCAAACAAACATTCAATTAGAAATAACTTTTAATACAAAAAAATATAAAGTCACACAAATTCAAAAATTATAACATAAATTACTCTGATATTAATTTGATAGGTATTACTTTTTTGTAAGCGCTGTTTGTATAAAGAAATTGCAAACGTAAAGGACAACAAAAAAAAAAAAGAGAGAAAATAAAAATGTAATGATGGTCTTTTAAACTGCTTTTTCTTCTATCTTCATCCTCATTAGTCATTATTATTACATATTCATCATCCTCATTGTTACATTGTCTTCTATATTTCAAATAGTTTTATAGTTTTTGTTTTGTTACATATTATAATTAATTCAATTGTTTTAACTTAACACTCTATATAGATTTTTTCCTCATTTTATTTTCTTAATATTTAATGAAAATTCAACATCCGTTCGTCTAATCGTCTGTCTGTATGTTTGTCTATTTGAATGTCTTAGTCACACACGCACACTCACAGATGCTAATAATCTTCATGTCGCTGTAGATTTCTCTGCTTCTGCTGCTGATGATGTCTTTCGTCAGGTCTCTCTATCAACTATTTAATATATGTTTACGATACCGAACTAATGGCATTGTGTGGTGAACCCATTTGTATGAGGACTTTATCTAACCATTGCAATGGACCATGTAAATGTATTTCTATCCAGCACGGCGTTGAGGTAACGTCCTGTCGATGATACTCTGCACCCCAACCTTTGACGAACGACATGCGTATTGTACACATTTTTGTTAACTCATAAACGGCTTCGAAGCCATTATTGACGGATTGTGATAGTAGTTGAGCAAATTCTTGATTATTGAAGATTTTTAATGAACAACCAGGTGGTATTTTGCACACTGTGCTAGGATGGAAGCCGTGATGATAATTACAATTACGTGATTGCACAAAAATAGCCGAATCGGACAAACATTCTGCATAAACTTCGCCGGTAACATAATAGAGATGAACACCCTTTCCTAAAAACACAAACATTAAAATAAACATTTTTGTATAGCAAATATAATTAATTTTCAGTTAAATTTCTATTTTAATTTCTCTACATACCTATATGACGTCTGGTGTTCTCGATTGTACTGTTACGATTCACATTACTCAATTGACCCAAACAGCAACGATCCGAATTATTCGAAGGATTTGTAAAACCATCAACAATCACTGAACTATTATTGCAATGAAACACTTCACCCACACGGCAATTCAATTCATAGTAAGCAATCGATGCCCAAAATGCTGGCTCTTGATAACTAACCTGGGCCACATCACCCATTGGAGCGTCTAACATTTGCGAACCATCATTTGGATTATTAGAGTTGCCATCTTCAGAAGGACTATAGGCTGGTGGTGGCGTCTCAGCCATGCTACTGTATGGTGAATTCGGATTGGAATTAACGGAACTTGGACTGCCAACTGATGTCATAGGCGGACTATTGGGACTGAGATGATTATTAAAGCCGGCCGTTGAATAGCTGACATTGTGTGGCATTGTTGATTCACCGATATTGTTGAACTGTAACATCGAGTGACCCGGAGCGAATTCGGAGTGTCGTGGTACTAATACGGGCGGTAGAACCGGACTCTCGACACGTTTATAATGATAGGGATTAATGCAAACCTCTTTTTGTTTAGCACTAAAAGGATATTGACATATCTCTAAAGGTTTGAGTTCATGATGTGACTGTAGATCAGGCCAACGCCAAACACGACAATAAATCACATGTGGCAGACCTTTACGATGTGAAACCTAATTAAATAAAACATGAAATTGTTTAGAAATTAAAATATTTTACAATTTTTTTAACTAGTTTACTTGTAATCTTCCATCTAAGGATCTGGGTATAGTCACACATTTTGATGGCTGTCCTGGACATGATAATGCCCTCTCTAATTCCTCTATGGCTCCTTGTCTTTTCTTTAATTTCTTTACCAAACTGTCGACAGCCTTTTCAGCCCATTTCTCTTCTTCATCGCCTTGTTTCCAGCCCAGCAATTTTTTAACCGCTGGTGATGTAAATGTAAATAAAGCTCCTATTTTAGACATTGCACTGCTTGAAGTTGATTCAACATCATCGGTATCCATTCTGTTTAATGTTGTATTTACCCGAAAACCGGGATAACTGCTCGAAGTTGAATAGTCTAATAAGTAAAAAAAAGTAAATAATAAAAAAATTGTTTTGATTTTAATCTTAGTAGTAGCGAAATATTTCTCATTTATTCTAACTATTTAGTAGTATATAAATCCAATCGCTTTTGCCTGAAGAATTATTTAAATTCAATTTTTGTAAAATTTGGAACTTGTTTCATTTCGAAAAGTATCTAAACAATTTTGAAGTGACTAACTGATTCATTAAACTACGGCCTTAAAGTCAGAAGGTAAATTTTGACTTGATTTTACTAAACTAAGAAAACACCTAATTTCAGTAATATCATATATCATCAAATCGGAGCAGTAAATGCGTTACAAAATTTCCAATATCAATGCTAATTTCTAGCCAATGATTGGACAATGTGTTGTATTTTAGAAATGTATTAAAACAAATATCGATTTTATATTCATAATCCGAGTAATCAATTACAACTCATCAGAATTATAAATTATGTAATAAAGAAAAAGAGCAATCCGATAATAGAGATCCTAATTACGGGTTTTTTATTATATTCAAAATTTCTTATATTTCCTCCATTCCTGAACTATAATATTGTCTTGAGATTCTCTAAGAAGTAGAAAATGAAACCACACATATAAATAATGACAAATTAACAATTTTGCAATATAAATTTGAAAAACTTAAAAATTAAAACATATTACAACGTGTGGGGTAAAAGATACAAATGATTTTTTGTTAATTTCTGTTGAGTAAATATACTAAATAATTGTGTAGAAGTTAAAAATTTTCTTGTTAAATGACAAAAAAGTGTCAGTAACTACATGACACTAGACAAATTTGTGAATTAAAATCGCTATTAATTTTCAGTATAAAACGGCCAATAAGACAATGAAAAACAAGTAAGAATGATATAGACACTCAATGCCTGACTATAATATACCCTACTACAACTATTAGTATGTTTAATATTTCATCGGTTCAAGTAAAATACATGAAATTTAAATTCGATGAAGGACATTTGTATAGGACTAGGTGAAGCAATGGATTGATTGAAACGAAATTTGGAACATAAGAGTGGATCTATATTATAATAAATACAATAAATTATACATGTATTTAAGAGAGTTGTAGGCTTTAATATCGATTCCGAGAGGTCATTTGTATGGAGGCTATGAGACTAAGACTTATTTCAATTCAACTTTATCTTTGAGTCAAAATAATAATCTATGCTCAATTTAATGGCAATAGCTTAAAAACTGCGTCCTGTAATTTGCGCAAATGGTTTACATAAAAGACCAAACAGACGTCTCGACGAACGGACAACCGCACGGTATACATACTATATTACATATGCACCAACGCATTACGCTCTTCACCTATGGCGGCGTAGGGCATACAAAAAATATATCACTTTTAAAAATAAACAAGTTTGGACACTCTTATAAAGATAACGTAGACTTAACAACTTCGTATCCAATTAACGTTAAGAAATAAATCAAATAACATTATAAACAAGTGCGTATATACCATAGTTTGTGCATATTTATTATTTTGTTTTACGCATGCGTTACGCTGTAAAAGCTTTCAAGAAAATTGAAGTTTTTAACAAGTGTTTGTGTACATGTTGCAGAAAATAAGTGTGTTGTTAAAAAATTATTTAATATAAAGTAGTTTGAAACCAAATCGACGACCTACTGTTAATTTCTTTAATTACAAATTTACTTTGGTCGTAAAACATAATTAAATTTCTTATTTCAGTAAATTTTAATTAAAAACGAAACAAAATTCTTTCAAAATCCGTTTATCAAGGACACTAACGTATTAATATGTTTATAAAGTTTTTGTGACATCTAAAGTGAATTATTAGAATTGCTTAGCTTGTTAAATCTTAATATGTTTGTATTAATAAAACTATAATAAATATTTATTATTTATAGCACATAAAGTGCATGTTAGTTATAACTTTGTTACTGTCTATCAAATACTTTGACTATGGGTGGAGCTTGATGTATATAAATCACCTATGATGAATATGAATTAAAACACTTTACGCATAAGTTGGGTATTTAAAACTAATTAATTGGTGCTCTTATCTTAGTAAATAAGGGAAAATATTGTTTTGGTTTATTTTTGATTTTTATTTTCAAGAATAAATCGCTTTAGTAATAGTGATTTGTAGCACTTCAAAACCACATAAAACCAAAACCAAAAAATACTCCAAAATTCAGAAAAATTTTCAGTGAAAAAAATTAAATTTCTATCTCTAAATTTCTTTCTATACAAATGTCTGTTTGTGTGACTTTTATTTGCTAAACAAAAAGCACTTTTTTTTTAAAAATTTTAAGTTTTTTCACAATTAAGCTACTAAATATTGATTGATTTTAAAAATTCTAAAAATTCATGTTATCGATTTTGGAGCGCGACATCCAAATATGCGATGAGAAGTCAAAAATCAATAAAATTTTTAGTTAAACAATGAAGTCTTTATCTTTTATAACAGCTTCACAAATCCAAAAGGAAAAAATTCATACTATTCATACGAATACATATAGAAATAGTCGAAACATTTCGCGACTCTGACGAATGACAGCAACCGACGGAAGGATGAAAATTTTAATTGAAATTTTAAGTTTTAATCAAAAATTCAAATGTAATTTTCATAGTAGGAAAAAATTTGAAATTGAATTTTATTATTTAGTTCTTCTTCGCATTTAGGGATTGTATTCACGAATTTTATAATAAAGTTCGTTTTTCGGATTAAAATTTTGTTTTTTTTTTTTTTTAATTCGGTTCAATAACATAATCAAAAAAAGTAATATTTTGTCGATTGTGTTCGTGATAAGAATAAAAAAGAATAGTTCGCAAATTATTCGTTGCGTGTGCGTAAAAGTTATTTTATTTCGAAAAAGGTTATTTCACGTGTGCAGTTATTGTATATAAAAATATATACACAGAAAATGATACAAACATACAAATTTACATTTATTAAACACATGATACTAGTCACCC
>JACGTJ010004064.1:1931-13732 GCA_014858695.1 Chrysomya rufifacies | reverse complement strand
TTCAATTCTAGTTCAGTACTAGTTCAGTTCTAGTTTAGTAAGCTATACGCTATTGAAACAGTGATATCTTAGAACTATAATTTAAAATAATCAAACTTAATACTTACATTATTATCACTGGCATCCGTAAAATAGAACAGCATATATACCAAACTGACTAAGGACACTGATGTAGCTCCATTCAATACAAATTTATGAAACAGTTGACCCTTATAGATGGCGGTAAATGTCCAATAGCAATTGCAAACAATATCAAAAAACGATGACATAAATAATGTTAACAAGGACCAACTATAGAGACTATTAAAATGTTTATAGCTCTCCCATAAACGTAAATAAATCAAACGCATATAATTAACTTTTTCATATTCTTTTGGATCATAGGGCTGCCAAATAACACTACGAAATGAATAAGATGTTTCATTCGTTTTAGCTAATAAACAAATGCAATCTCTTAATATTTGAGTTTTACGATTTAAAATCATTATATATAGAATAATTTGTACATAACGTGTACGTAAATTGAGGCTTATTGGCATAAGATACCAAAATACTGGACTAATTTTTGCTATAGAATTAATCCATATTTTTAAGCCATCACATAAAAGTTGTAAAAATAAAATTAATAGCAAACGTTGCGTTATACAATTGCTCTTCATATTCTTTTTAACGTTAGCATTTAAGTGTTGATCTAATAGCGTATCCACTTCTTTTAATAGCTTTTTCACTTTGTTGAAATATTTGGATTTGAAGATGGTTTCCAAAATTATTATTATATTCACAATACCATTGAAAACAAATGAAGCTGTACCCACTAGACCGCCTATTGAAGTATCACCACCATTCATGCGCCAATAGAACATTAGGAATACCACCGATGCCAACCAGCTTAAGTAGGCGATTCTTATTAAAGCCGAAAGCCAAGTTAGACGTGGTATGGTTAAGAAACCATTGAAATAAAAAGTAGTTTTTAAATAAACCTTTAAGATTTTCGTAACAATATCCATTATGTTCAAAGGATTTTCTGAAACTAAATAGAAATCTCAGCAATACAAAGTAAAAAAAAAACAAGTGTTTTGTTTTTTTTAAATCCATTAGTATTTTTATTGTAATGACTTGCTTAAATCTAAATATTTATCAAACATCTATATTGGACTTAATAAGAAACATTTATGTACTTGACATGAATTTTAAGTTCTTATGTAAATAAACATAAATTAATACTGTTTAATATATATTTATTATACTAAGTGTTCCTTTACAAATCTTGTACTTTTTAATTACCAAAGTATGTAAATAGTTTCCCCTTTTGCAAGCTTCCTTAAGTTTAAATATTTGCCCTCTTAACCGGAGGTCTTAGTTTCATTCATATGGAATTGTATTAAAATAATGAGATATGTTGTGGTGGCTCCTACTATCTGTAAAGAAAAGCAAAATAATTTTTTTATTGGTAATAATCAAAAATTTTATCAAGGTTTCTTACCGTGTATAAGAGAGTACAATCAATGCTGAAAAATCCAGCAGCTGTTATTGACATTTTTTGATGTAATAATTGCAAAGAAAATTGTTCAATCTGCAAGGAGAATGAATTAAATTACAGATTAATATTAAAGTTCTGCTGTGGGTCAAGTTCTAGTTTAGTTCTAAAAAAAAGTTCTTGTTTGGATCTATTTAGATCTATTTCAATTGCAATTGTGTTATAGTTAAATCGTAGTTTAAATGAAGTTCAGTTTTACATCAGCTGTAATTCAGTTGCAGTTTATTTGTAGTTTAGTTTTATTTCAGTTGTAATTCAGTTCATAGTTCAGTTCTAACCGCATGTCTTCTGTACGTCTGTCTGTCTCTTTGTTGATAGTAGTGTGAGTTGGACAAGTTAACCCAGAGGGATAGAAAATTGACAAATCGCTTAATAAACAGAAATAAATACATGGACTGAAAACCATTCAATACGAGCATACGTATTTGCTCGTATTGATGGCTGTAAGTATTTAAATTTATCTCAATACAAGAGCTTTGTATATGAAATACAATATTGTTTGCTTTCTAAGCCTAAACATAAAATTACTTATAAATTGTATAAATGAAGAGATTGAACAAAATCATTTAAAGTTAGCAAACACTCAAAATTTTCAAATTAAACAATTTTATAACATGAACAAATTTGTGTTCTTATTTCTCATTAATTATAATCTTTCAAGTGTTTACATTTCTGTGAGATTTATAATATAACAACATAAAATTGTTGTTGAAATTTTAAGCAAAATTTAAAACAAGTAAGATAGCATTCGATCAACAGGTCATATTTAAGAGAGAAAGAATGAAGAACAGCACGCAATTTTATATATTTTTTTCAAAATCGAATATATTCACAAAAATGTAGCTAGATATAAAAAATATTAAACAAATTACATATATTTTAATATAACATAATACGGGAGATGCAAGAAAAGAGGAAGAGATGTGACCTTCCTCTATTTATGTCCAAATTTCGTATTACCATTTAGAAGTAAAATTTTCATTTTTATACGTATTACCAATTCATTTTTATGGCAAGTTGTGCAATACAATGCTTCAAAAAACCCAACTTTATATATTTTTTGTCCATAACTTCCTAATTTATGAACTGAATCGACATTTTTTAATACCAAACAAAGATTAAAGAAGAAAAATGTTTCCGGTATGATTTCTTCTTCTAACGAACAGACACATAGACAAAATGACAAACCTTATATTCCCCCATCGTTTTTTGATGGTGGGTATACAAAGTAATCAACACATTCTAGTCCCAAGAAAAAAATGCTCTAAGAATCAGTAACCAAATCAAACACGATATCTTTACTTGTTATACTCTGGTATATTTTGCCACCGTGATAAAGCCCATACAAATGTATCCACCGGAATCAGGTTTCGAACACAAAACTCATTTAAATGAGTGTATAATTTAATGATATCACTACAGATTGCATAAAGTGATGTAGGGTTTCATATAGTTGGGCTAGACCGACTAAATAACTCTTACTTCTTTTGTGTTGTATTGTCATTTAGTCATTCATTTATGCTGGTGGCATTAATCTTCAGCTGATGCGTAGAAACATCGATAAGTCGTCGAAAGATATGTTGTCATGGTGTGATGACAGTTACAAATGTTTGTGCCACATTTGTGCTTAAACGAAGATAAGTATAGTATGTATATGTAGGCGTCTAAAATAATACAGGTAACTTTACAATGAAAATTACTTCCATAATAGGTTATTTAAAAAGGAAATGAAGACAACTAAATATGGTCTTTTAAAGAGAGATAAATATTTTTCCATATACGAATATTTGTGGTAAATTCCATTTACTATTTTTGTAGACGAATAATTTTTTAAATCATGTTAAAAATTAAATATTTGTTACTAGAAAATACATTTTTTTTTAATTCTAAATATTAACTAAAAAATTGCAAGTAATTTAAAGTCGGAAAAAACCAATCTATTTTAGAGTTCATTTCGTTAGAGATTTCATTGTAAGTCGTAAGTAGTCAAATCAACATAAGTTGCCTGTGCGGCATGTTGCTTATTATTGAAAATTTGTATGTAATGTAAAAAAATAAATGTAAAATAATTTTTCCATCAAACTTAAATTTGAACATGAAATTGCATTGAAATAATAGAATATAAACGAAAATTTTAGATTTTTCTTAACGGCAGGGAAAAAAAGAAGCCATAAGAAAAACCCTGCTGCACAGTGGTCTCTTAAACTTTTTGTTTTAACAATGCAAATTTTAACATTGGAGAGATATACACAGTAATGCAAAAGCAGCTAAATGGAAGAAAGTGTACGCTATTAATGCTTTGAAAGGAGCATCCCTTATGTTTAAATCTTTTGAAGCGCTTTTTTAATTAAAGTTCACTATGTACCTGATAACCTTCATAACTATAAATCACATCACAACTTTAACTACAGAAGGCCTCTATGAGTTATGACTCTAAGAAATGCAATTGATGTTAAGTTTTCTTTAAATGAAATAGAATATTTTATCATATCATTAGAGATTATTATGATATCCCAATTTTCAATATAAATGTTCAGAATAGAATATGGTCAGATCCTTTTTGAGAAACTAATCCTTACTTTTAACAAATAATAGCAGTCGCATCAATGGAACGTCATTTAGATACTGCATATCACGAATCTGAAATCTCTTAAGTCTTTGTAGTCTGCATCTTTGTAAAACAGAATAGTCACATAAAAAAGCTGCATCGAATCTTCTTCATTCAAACATCTTCTCGACAACTCATAGGTTCGAATAGAAGTCCGATCATACAGTTATCCGTTAAGTCACACACAAGAAGTTTTATTAATAATCTAACGAGAGACAACAAAGTCTGAGTTCTCTTTAGCAACTAAAAAATTCAAAGAGTCCTTGAAGTTTTACGGTGATTATTTTAGACTATCTGGTGGTAAGTTCATCTAGTGTCAATGTATCCGTATTATTGGCCACAAAAGCAAGAAGAAGCAGAAAGTCGGAACTTCGTTTTATATCGATCCTTGAATTGCATATTTATTGACATTTTCATATTACTTGATGTCTTGGACTGTTATGATTTACAGTTCCACTTGATGGTAGATAGAAATTTCCGTCTGAAAAACTGTCCATATATATTGTAAGTTACATCAATTATCCATATCACCAAGGGACCTTCCAGTTCAAATTTAGCAAATCGTATATAGAGTAAAACTTGTATCAAATTCGATATTCCAACAGACATACCCACGGACAGAAAGACGGATATAGCTATATCGATACAGAATTAGATCTCTTTCTATATAATTTGCTTTTAAGGTCTTAGATTTTTTGATGTTAATTATTTAAAATTCAAAAAGGTAAATAAATAAAACGTTTTCGAACTACAGTGCCTTGTAGAAATGTTTGTTCATGTATATTACACATTTACGCCTTTTTCGCCACCAAATACACAAACACATACTTAAACGTGCAAGAAGTATACATATAGTTCAAAAACCGGAAGTGGCATATACGAATTGCTAGCTCTTACCAAACATTTTGTATTCATGCAGAATTGAAAAAAGGAACACATGTGCAATAGACAAGCTAACACGTATTAAAAACTTAAGAAACATACCCTCACATATACACACAAATACATACACTTATGTATTCCAGAGAAAATTTAAACTAAAACAACATTGATATGAATTTTTAGCTGGTATTATTTAAGCACATGTGTAAATTCTAACAGTTAGCTTAAAACATGTAAACTCTCTATGTCTCCTTCTCTCTCTCCTTATTACGTTTTCTCCACAGTTAGAAAATCAGACAGCCACGCACACATTGTTTGTAAAACTTGTATATACAATGACTTTTGAATGCAAATTCAATAGTGAAAATGTTAAGAACGGCTAAGTTAAGCAACAAAAATAACACAGAACACAAAAAAAATGGAAACGAAAAAAAAAGAAACGTAAAGGAAATTGAATTTTCGATTCTAGCAATTGCAATGTGTTGGTGAAACTTTGTTGAAGGTTTTTTTTTTTGCTTGTAGACTTTTTACTTTGCATTATTGTTGTTGCTGGCAAAAAAAAATTCTAACAGAAGGTTTTATAGTTTGCATACTAAACGCCAACAACGAATAAGAAATGTTAGCCAAATATTAGAAATACTATAAAAGAAAACAACAATAATATTATTATCAACTAAATAAAGTATATACAGGAATGAATAAATTGTATTGTATTTGCTATTGTGTATGCATGTTTTTCTTGGATTTTAAGTTGAACAACATGGGAACAGTTTGTGTTTAACAAGGATCAAGGATTAACCTTTTAAGTGTATTGTTGGAATTCGGAAGTGTTTAAAAATAAGTTAAAATTCTAACTTATAATTTCTAAGAAGACCAAGGTGGTCATCAAGTTTATAGATAACATAGATATACTCATACATTAGGTGCTAACATTAAATGTATTTACTTTTAATAAAAGAAAGATTTAATATATTCTTAAATAATTTGTCACATTGAGTGGAAATAAACTCTATAGGATTGATCACGTTTTTAAACATATGCAATCGTATACGGTGTCGTATTACTCAAAACACATGAACCCATACTCCCTGGATCATACTTATGAGTACGTATTTAAGGTCACGTTTATGGCTATAAATTTTAAATTAATGCGTAATAAGCCCAAAGCATCCGATCCTCATTATGATTTTCTTTTGAAATTTCAACTAAACCGACAGTCTTTTATTCATCACAATGATCGCAGAAGTGTCACCGTGCAGGAATCTATTTGAAAGATAATATTGATTTGGTGACAGGATTGTTCCACAAGTAAGTGGATATACCTTATCGAATTGTATACTATATTTTGTACAAACGACAACTTTAACAACAACTTTAAGGATAAATCATTTACTGTGGGCAACGTTTCACTTAACCCACATTTGTATGTGGGCTAAGTGAAACGTTGGACCATCGCTATACCTGTGCCAAATTTTACGACTTCATCTCCATACTAAGTTGGTAATCTTTTTCAAATTTCATTATGATGTCTCCAAAGTTGTTACCACACCAACATATTTAATTATTTTACAAGTTTTGACCTCTATTTTTGTAGATATTTAAGTCATTAAGGTCCACTGAACATGTAAACGAAAAAAAAAACATAATCCGTGCAACATGATTTTTGCTACTATGCTATGATACAAAAAATAGCGACTAATTTGCTGATTTTAGTGAACATATTTCTTTGCTAAGATCACGACAAAGGTTTTAAAGGTCTCTAAGTTATATTACGCAAATTTATTAGAAACCTTTTCACAGAGAGTTAAATTTAGCCGGATTTCGGAAGTGATGTTAAAGGTTAATTTTGCATAACTACAAACACATTTTCTTTTCCTTTATTTCTTTTACACGTAAAATTATGCATTTTCTTGCGATAGTTATTGCAAAAAAAAACACCACGATACATAGTGTCAATAAGAGAAACGTTTCGATATGCATTCAAATATCAAAAACACATACATTTTAAGAAGGAAATACATGCAAATATATAAACACTAACACTCAACTGTGGCAAAGTTGAAAAACATAATCGAATTTATTGTTGAATTAAATGGAAATGACATTTTTTTTCCCAACACATTTCTCTTTCTTTGCAAGACTTTAGTATTTATACATATCTTTTCTTATTTTTCATTTCTTTACTCATTGTATTTATTCAAATTTATTCTTTAATTTGCATATTCAATGATTATCACAGTTTAAGTCAATTATTTCTTAGCACAAAAAAAAAAATGAAACATAACAGAAAAGTTGGAAGTATAAATGTAAAAGAAGAAAAAAATATTGAAAATATATTAAATTGAGTTGTTTAATGACGTTTAATATTTAGCAGCTTCTTTTTTTACGATTCTCTCTTTTTTTTTTTTGTGTAATTGCCAACTTCATTTTGAAATAACGAAAGCAGCGCATGATAAAATAAAATAAAATTATATTATTTAAATATTTGTTCAAAATTGTGATTAAGTTATTTTTAATCAAATGACTTGGTGCCATTACCAAACAAAAATAAGAAGCTATTTTTGCAGATGAAATATTAAGAAGATAATAACGAAACTTCTAATAAACGCCTTAATGTTAATAACGAAAAATTTTATGTATATAAGCCCGCAAGCGTTATAAAAGAACTTTTTTTCCAACTGTTGGGAATATTAGCGAAATTAGAAAAAACTATTAAGGGAATTCAAATTTTCATGAAATTTTCTGTATTGAAATCACTTTCTGAGTCGATTTATGTACATGTTTTTAAATATCTGTCGAAATTTGGCAACAGAGATTTGGTTTGAAGCAATTGTGATTCCTACTGAATATTGTAAAGATCTGACCATTAGTTCCACTAGGTCCCATACAAAAATCTTCCCTGACTAATTTAACACGCTTAAATTACTCTAAAGTTTACTAAAATTCATAGCATATGACTTTCTTATGAACCTAAGTGTTCACGTTTATAGGTGGTACATTGGGTTTGTTACTACATTTGAAACTTATTGAAAATATACGAATATACATATTCTGGGCCCTGGCAATATTCTAAATCGATCAAGCAATGTTTGTCTGCTGACAGTTTTATAGACAAAAACGTAAGAGTTGTTTTGTATTGAAATACAAAAGGGAAGAAGCTGTGGACCCAAAATTATCTTTTTTAAAACATTTTATTGCAAAACATGAAGATTTTTATTACCACGTAGGTAATTAGGAACATGGACACAAAATTTGGAGGTGTCACTCCATATTTTCTCATTTACTTCCAATTTTATAGGTATGTATTGGTTAATTTTGTAGAAAATTTTATAGAATATTATCAAAAAATTTTAAAGTCAACTTTTAACAAGTTTTATAGAAAATTTTCACCAAATTTTATAGAAAATTTTCAAAAATTTTCACCAAATTTTATAGAAAATTTTTACCAAATTCTTCCAAATTTTTTTAGACAATTCTTCAAAATTTTATAGGAAATTCTTTAAGATTCTTCAAGAAAATTTGTCAAAATTTTTATGAAAATTTTCATCAAATTTTATAGAAAAAATTTTCTCAAATTTTCATTGAAGTTTTTCAAAATTTTGATTTTTCTCAAAATTTTGTTCAAATTTTTCTCAGAATTTTATAAAAAATTTTCTCTCAACTTTTAACAAGTTTAAAGAAAATTTTCACCAAATTTTATAGAAAATTTTCACCAAATTTTATAGAAAATTTTCAACAAATTTTATAGAAAATTTTCACCAAATTTTATAGAAAATTTTCAAAAATGTTCACCAAATTTTATAGAAAATTTTTACCAAATTTTTTAGAAAATTCTTCAAAATTTTATAGGAAATTCTTTAAGATTCTTCAAGAAAATTTGTCAAAATTTTTATGAAAATTTTCATTAAAGTTTTTCAAATTTTGATTTTTCCCAAAATTTTGTTCAAATATTTTTCAGAATTTTATGGAAAATTTTCTCAAAATTTTATAAATAAAAATATTATGGCAACTCTCGTTTTATCTTAAGATCATAAGAAACATTTGTTGTTATTTTTATTATTTGATTGTTAAAAATCGTTATAAAATTTACAATAATAAAAATAAATGTTAACTAGAGTAATAATAACCAGAAGGAAAAGTATAAAAAACAACAACACAATTCACAAATGAGTGAAATAAAATCAAGTAAATGAAGGAATGAATGAACATATCAATGTTTCTTGTTATAACCGAAAAACCGTTTTATTTCCTGTTTATTCTTCTTAAGTTTACTTTCAATTTTGTTTTTTTGTTCCTTCTATTTTTAAACTTTTGTTTTAAGGATATGAAATTTATACTTTTAGAGTATTATTTTCATTTAAGTGAAATGAGAGTCAAAAAAATTAACACTTTTTTCTATTTATTCTTATGCTACTTTAAGCGATTTTCGTTGTATTTATGTTTGTGTATGCAAGTATTTGTATTTCCTTTCAATTTATTTTTCATTTTTTTGTTTTTGTGTTTTATATTGGTTTTACTGGCAATAACTAGTTCAATATGAAAACGGTTAAAAAGTTTTTCTATTTATTTTTTTCAGTTTCTTTTTTTTGGGTTGTTGTTTTTAGGTTAAAACACCAACTGAGATCTGAGTCTTCGGGCACATTTTAATTTTGTAATACTTGGTAGCAGGTGGTAATTGTGGTTTATGATAGATTTTGTAAATTTAAGAAATTAAAATAAAGGCAAGAAATTTGAAAAACTTGAGGTTATTTGATCTGTTTACAAAATTGTATGGAAATTATATGAAAAATTATCTTTAAACAGATAGTAAATTTAAATCTTTAACATAACAGACGGTCAAGTCGAATAATATGATATCCTATAACCAGGTATTAAAATAATAATATGAGCTAAATTTCATCAAAATATCTTTCACACACATATTTTATGATTTTCATGTTCAAATCTGCATTTTGTGATCTCTACTTGCATACAAGCTAAGTGAAATAAGGGACTAATCACGGCCAATACATGCAGGAATTTCAAGATAATAGCTTTAAAATTGCAACCAGTAAAGCTTGCACAAGATATCAAGACAGACAGACAGACGGACTGCGTTTAATCGACTCCAAAAGTGATTTAGAGTCGAACGATCTACTTAAATGTGGGTGTTAACAAATCTTTTCTCTATGTTACAAACATTCGCACGAATGAATTTTCTCTCTCCATATAGGGTGGTGTAGCATATAAAAAAATATGGTTAAATTTACGTATGAGTTATTATATTAATCATACGCCAGAAAGCAAAAAAAGTAAATGATTTTGATATTTCTATTCTTATCTTATCGTTTGAAATACAAGAGCAAAAGAAGTGGAAATCTAATAATCGATCAAGCTCGGCTATATAATACCCTACACTACTAAAATATTTATAATATAATCATTATAGAGTTTGTTGTCTTTGTTGATAAACTTCCATTTTATGGACTAAGAAAACATTTGGAGGAGTATTTGGACATTGTAAAAAAATTTATCAATTAGAATAATTTTTTTTATGTGATTGAAGATAATTTATGTGTGATACATTTCACTTAATTATTACGATTTATCAGATTTAATATTCAATACGGGAGCCTAGGTGGAATGCTTAACAGATCATGAACAATTCAATAAGATTTGTGTATATGCTACAATCTGTGCAACATTACATTACGATATTTACAACTTGAAACCTTTCAAGCGCATTAGGTGGTATGAAAGAATGAGAAAACTATAAAAATAATAATTCAAATGAAGTTTTGAACATAAATTTATATACAAAATCTCATTAAGTCTCACATATATTTAAGCAATTTATTTGTTTAAATGAAATATACTGATCATGACAGATTTTCATAGGCTAGGTAACCAAATACTTATCTGTGTCAAATTTCAAAATGATACCTTAAAAATTTTGACCTATTATTTGAGCATGTTGTTTATATTATTAGTTAAGTATCAAAAAATGTGCATGAATAGTTGGTGCTTACACTACAATGTAAAGCACAAACGTATGATAGTGTAGGATATCCATATACGTATGACCAACAACACCATAGGTGAAGAGGGAATACTATGCACTAATGGACATTCCTATATCCACGTCATGATTTAATCATGACAGTCCTTCTAACTGACCGAATAGTTTTGAAGCGTTTGTTATGAAATATTTCACAAACTATTTTTTGAATTAGTCCAAATTTGTCCAATGAAAATCACCAACTTTCTGATAGTCTGATTATCTGCCTGGCTATCAATATCTTTATAGCCGTTACTTCATTATACTTGATTATTATGTAAGCGTGTATGTTTATCTGTTTTTCTGTTAGTCTCTCTGTCAGTATGTCTTTAATTAATCTGTCAATCTATTAACCTATATCTTTATAATCAGTACTTTTGTTATCATTTTCCTTTCAACCATTTTTTAACATATATCCAATGTTTCAATATAAAGCCAATATTTTGACCAAATTTTATTACCTTAAATGTTTTCAGTATGCATTTCTGCCATATAATAAGGTGAAATGTCCTGTAAATGTTCATAATTTTACGTTATTACGTGAAATTTATCCTTTACTCCTCTACTATTATATTCGAGTCCTATTCTGTGTTCAATAGACAAACATAGGTAAATCGATCAAGAATCTTAACAGTACCCTGAATATATTTATATACATATAATTAGACATGTTGCACACAATATGATAAACTCAATTTTTTTATGGTAGCTTTACAAAATAACAATAAAAAGTTCAT
>JACGTJ010004061.1:3984-19913 GCA_014858695.1 Chrysomya rufifacies | reverse complement strand
ATATATATATTGGGGTTATATCTACATTTATAAAAATATTCTTCTTACATAATTTATCCAATAATTTTTTTTCGAATATAACATTGACATTATTTTACTATTCCACCTTAATTATAAACAACCAATTTAGATTTTAATCAAAGAAAAATTTCGATTTTATAAAAATTTCAAAACCACAAACCATGTATTCATTATACAAATAACATATAACAAAAAACATATGTATGTAGACCAGTGCCAATAGAGTTCCATCAATATGAATAGAAGAGTCGACAGATTTTTATATACAATAAGAAGTAAATATGTGCAAAATAAAACAGTAATATGTTGACTTACAAAGGATTATTTCGCATTAATTTATGAATGAAAATGATCAAACATTGTTTCAGTTTGATCGTGTAAGTTATTTTATTTAAAAAGTGTAATCAAGTGTATCGTATACAAAAATTTTCTGTTAATGCCACATGTCGGTTTGCGAACCTCTACATTTTACATATATGTAGTTGTATAAAGTTTCATGTCGTACATCATTACAATAATATCGACTTTGCGCTATATTTTTGACAAGTTTTAAGAATAAAGGGGCACGTGTGCCTGACTCGATCAGAGCCTAGATATTTTAGCACAAGATTCATGCTGATTTACGGACATTAAACAGTGTTGCTGACTCCTCATTTTTAAAATACACAATAATAACCTTGAATTGTTTTAATGTCTGCGGTTTTGTACTAATAACCTAATTTTATATGTACAAACGCACACAAAAGTTTGCGATTAAGTGTTTGTATATGAGCCAAATGGATTACCTAAAGCGATTTTTATTCATCTTTTTATTTAAATTTTAATTCTAGTTAGTAGTATTTGATATTGCAACATCATAACTGTGATTTATTTACGCTTTCCGCAGTTCCCTCCTGGCATATTGAGGTGAATAATTTTAGTTTAAATTAAATACCGACGTTGGAACTGATTAAGTTAATGCCACAGCCAGTTACATACATACTTTGGCGGTGCTATTTCAATGAACACATATGAAGTTTGTGGAAATTAAAAATGTGTTTGTTAAGTCGTTTTGAAGTAAAATTAAATAATATATAGTATTGTATATATACCTACAATAAATGCTTACGTTTTTCTATGATTTAAAAATGGGTGTTTTATATTTTATGATAATACTTATGTTACGTTTATATTTCGATTAATCTTTGGTGCAAAACATAATTACGAACTTTTAAACATTTTGCAGTACATATCTTAAAATTAACAATTTGAAAAATATCTAAATGTAATTGAAATACAACTAAAAAACAATTTTAAATTATTATAATAAATTATACAAAATAAGATATAACATTGAAAACATAAATATATATTTGATTTGTAATTTTAAGTAAAATATGTGCAGCAAATGCAAAACAATTAAATATAATAAATGTAACAGCAGAAAATATATAAATGTTTCTTTTAGGTTTGCATAGCTGGGACATAAAAATGTTATAAAGAAAACTGTAAATAATCGTTTGTAATTTTACAACACATGTTACATTGGGGTCCACCCTCTGAAGGCTTCATCGTTTTTATTTGAAAATGAATGTTAAATTTATTACCTCTTCTACTATATCAATTCGTAATATTTTCTATTTAATAAATCATTTCCAAAAATGTATATAATCAGATGTCTTTAACTCGAGTGTTGAATAATTTCACCATAACTATAGACCATAAAAGCTTAATTCCTTTTAAATTGATGGGACATTTTAAAATGCCAAATAGCTTTTAAAGAGTGATTTTGTATCTTGTTTTAGGTGAGCAAGAATTAAAAACCTTTTGGAGGTTAGGTTTAAAATTGGAAAGTCTAAAAATTTTGTTGCGCCTTTATGTACATATAATTTGCTTTTTGTTTTAAACTTTTTAATTGTTATTAATGATAGTATATTCTCTTAATATTATTATTATTTTGCATTTTTTAATTTTAAAAGTATATAAGAATTTGTGTCTTTTAATAATTGTGTTTTTAAGTTTATATTTTTAAATTAAATTTATATTGGCTATAGTAATTTCATAAAATATATTCCTTGTCTTGTTACAGGGAACAAAAATATATTTTTAATATATTATTTTTAAAAAAAATATAATTAATTTATTTGATTTTTATTTTTATTTTTTTTTTTTTCATTGTTTACATGACATGCATTTGCATCTGTAAATTGTATATTTTTATTTTATTAATTTCAATTTAATTTATATAAATTAACTATGTTTTGTAATTTTGTTACAAATATATATATATTTTATCTTAAAAAAAAATAATATTTCAAATTTTTGTTACTTATATTTCTATGTAATTATAAATATTTTTTTATTAAAATTAATGAAAAATAATGCAACAATATATAAACAAAACTGAATAAAATATAAAATAAAAATAATTGAAGTGTTAACCGAAAATTATTAATTATTTTTTGAGATAAAATTATACCAAATTAAAGGCTACACAACGTTAAAAATATATTTTGGCTTGTTTCTCGGAGTTTTTCTTCAATTAGTTCTTTTGCGAATCAGCACCAGAAATATTTGTCTTTAAATTGATCTACAACTGTAACATGAACAAAAACATTATTTAACAATTTTAGTGGAAGATATGTAGATCCTTTTGTTTTCTAATAAGCTAAAACTTAAAATTTTATTTTTTATATAATTACTGGGAAATGTATGATTTCTAATCTTATATATACTCTGAAATATCTACGAAACCTTTTGAAACCAATTTAAATATCAGACATTATAACATGAAGATATTTATATCAAGATTTTTTGAAATTTGTTAGTTTAAAATTCGAAATAAAATTCATGCTTTATTTGAGACAAACTTCTCAAACTCAAATATAAAAAATATTCATAATAGAGTTCCTCGTTATAGTGGATTAAAATTAGAACGAAGTCTATGTGCCGTTGTGTAATACGGTAGCATCATTGTTGACATAATAAAAATATTATGGTTTAAATTGTTTCTCAATATTGGTAGTTTATCCTTATAACAAAAATACATTTATTTAATAATTATGACATTAAGAAATGTATAGTAGTTGAAACGTTTAAGTGCATTTATAATTTTTAAAGAATTTATTGAATCTTCGAGAACAAATAAAAAATAGTTTTATTTTAAGATTAAAATTTTTAATTTATTCTAAAGGTATTCAAATCAAAATTAGCAAAGTATAAGTTTATTAGTTGGTATAATTCACATTATTTTGCTTATTTATTATTACTTTTTTTTATTAATTTTAACTTTTCAAATGATTGCTCTTATTTTATTTCAAAAATTCGTGGATATTATGTTTATTGTTGTTTCTTTTTCAAAGGGTTGTATCCTTATGAACCCAGCAGACCATGTCTCGAAGACAATTTCGATGGTGTCTTAAAGATAGTCATAAATGACACATAGATGACAAGCTTGATCAAACATTGGTGACAAAGATCACCTAAATTACCGAAGACAATCTGAGCTACAATGTTATTAATAAAACTAGAATAAAAAAGGAAAAAGTGAAAATTGGCATTGTGCGCTTACTACATCAGCCATATTTTTCTTGCATTATTAATTTTATATATCGATTTTATTACATAGTACAATGAAACACGAATAGTTACTTTAATCGATGACGCTGTCTCGGAAGAATATCGTGTTTTGGTTGTAGGGGGGAAATTTCTGCATGACACTGTCATCGATGAATGACACGTAGTCTGATGATTTTAACAATTTTCAAAGCAAACTGTCATCTAATAATCGACTATTTCAATGACAGTCATTTTACAACTTTTTAAATACCATTTGGCCTGCTGAGTATATAAGTATATATATACTTTTATATTTTGCCATTTTTGATGCGAATATCTTTAGTATTTTAATTATTTATTTATTCTTTTTTTTTTTTTTGCAAATTCATGATATAACATTGCGCCTTACTGCAATTGATATTAAATTAACTATATATACATAAAATAATACAGAAACAAAATTATAAATTATAATACATAATAACAAATTAAATAGTATATTAAAAGTATAGTATAAATATTCTAAATTAAAAATAATATCTTATAAAAGTCTTTTATTTAGTTTAAAGTCTTGTTTTAAGAACTGAGAAAATGTTGTTAATATTAATGGAAGTTAATTTAACCCAATTTGTTTTATATATCTATATGTTATCAATAATATATATATTACATTTTTTTAATAATATTATTTGTATATGTTCATTGTATTTTGGATTTTGACTAGTATTTATGTACGTAAACTATTATGCATGCACAAAATCGATTTTTTAATACTTGTTATGTTTATTTATTGTTTTTTTTTATTATTTTTGTATAATAATTATATATTTATTTAAATGCATATTCCTGGAAGATTACGGCTATTAAGTAGGCTTAATGAAATTATTATTTATATTATTTTTTTTCTTTTTTTAATTTTTAAGACATGTAAAAATAAATACTTTTTTATATTTGAGTATCAAATAAAAAATGCATACATGAATAATGTACACATTTTCAATTATAAAATTTTATATACGTTTTTTATGGTATTATGTAAACAATATTATTATTTGGCTTCATTATTAGTTATATCATGAAGTTCAGAGATAAACTAAGATGGAATGATCTTAGAAATTTCGATTTGGTTCATTTTATTGTAAGAAGGTAGGCCCCTGTAAATTACAATACTAATCAATCGACTGCCCGAAATCACCATTTGGCGTCCATGTGACTCTCGTGATTAAACTAAAGGTATGTCAAGGACAAGGTCTATAAAACAACTTATTACCGATCCATTGTTTTACATAATTTTAAAGTTCTTTAGCCCTTCATTCTAAGTAGTCCAACATTTTACTTAATTTCCAAACAAATATCACCAAGTTTATGAGTTGAATCGTATATATCGCGCTTAAAATAAAATTTGCTACAAGCAAATCTTTTTCAAATACCTAATTTTAATCTTTTTGTCCCCTAGCCTACATGTAAGCCACATTTGAATAAAATCGTCAATTCTAAGATCAATAAATTTTTCCAACGTTATTCCATGAAACATATGTATATAATTAACAATAACTCTGCCGTTTTCATACTATTTTTTAACTTTTTATACGAATAAATAATGCGATTTCAAATTTGTTGGAATATTAGATATTTGCAAGTGATACTAAGCTTAATGTACTCTTATAGCTTGATATATTTGTACGGAGCAAACTGGACAGATTGCATCATTTTGTTGGCAAAGACGATTTGCACATAAAGAACAAAATAGTGTATGACCACATGGTACCAAAGCAGTAACAATATCCTTTTCATGACACATCCAACAATTTCTACGTTTTAATTTCGATTTCGATAAATTTTTTAATTCAGTCTGTTGTTGTATTGCTGTAGTCGTTTTATTATTGTGTTCACCAAATAGGGAATCTGTTGGACTAATTGATGTTGATGTGGGAGAGCAATAAGAATTTGTAAGAGTTGCCAAAGTGTTATTAGCTAGACCCCAACTATATAATGGTGAGTCACCTATACCTTCATCAATATCAATGTTATCATTTTTGTTGCTATTAGTTACAGTTGCTGCTAAAGATGTTCCTACATTTAACGACTTCCAAAATTGCATATTGTTGTTATTGACATTATTATTGAAACTCTTTGACGACGATGCGGTTGATGACGCAGATGAACTTGAACGTGTTAGCAAATTATTTGTATTTAAGTTAACTAATTGATGATTTGGCATTTCTCCATGGGTGCCAACACCATTATTGGAGGTTTCCAATAGATTCATTGAGTTAATGGCTGATTTCAAGTTTGTATTACTTGTGAGTTGTGAGAATGTTGTATTTTGTTCACTTATAAATTGAGTGGAAGTGGAAGAATTTGAATTTGTATCAATTACATTAATGAAATCATTGCAGTTTAATTGCATATTTCCTGAATTTAATGTTACTCGTCTTTGTATATCATTAATAGAAATAATTCCAGCAGGATTCATATCGTTATTAGCGAGACTATTGTATAAAATAGATGTGTTGTTGTTTTTATTATTTGTGTTTAAGAGATTATTTCCAAATTGACTATATTCCAAAGCCGAACCTATACCATTTTTATAAATAGATGTTAAAATTTCCGAATGTAAATCTTCATTTAACATTTGGTTCAAAGAGTTTATAGAATGAAATGAAGACGAATTGGCATTGGAATTTAAATTTTCACATAAACGATTCAGAGTTCCAGCTGGTGCTGGAGGAGGTGGTGGCGGTGGTGGTGGTGCTGGTACTGCCAACGCATTGCCCGTACGTGTTGCAATATGTGCCTCTATCTGTTTTCTAGCCATTTGTACATTATCTGGCATTCCAGTTACTTCAAATATTGGCTCTTTGTCTCTGGATGGTGTTACAATATAAGTTTGAGTTTCATGTTGGATATGCTTAATAGTGTTGCCTTTAGGCCCTACAACTAATCCTACAACTCTATATGGTACCCGTACTTGTATAGTTATTTGTCCTGGAACGGGTGTTGTTGTAGACAACAAATTCTTATTTAGCGATAAAACAGTACCACAACCACTAGACCCACTCACATTTCCACCACCTGATAAAATACCCGAACAACCATCATTTGTTCGCCTTGTTGCACGTATCAATGTAAAATGTTCAGCAGCTGATAAAATTTCTCTTTTAGCTTTGGCCACATCTTCTTTTCTCCCAGTTACGACAAATACAGGTTCCTCATTTCGTACAGGAGTTTTAATGTATGTATTAGTTTTCGCGCGTAAAGCTTTTATTTTACAACCTAAAAAGAAATAAAAAAATTGCAAAATTATTATAAAATTTCTTTTAATCTTAAATATCTGCGCAGATTTTATAAGCTAATTCTCATGATGGATAGGTAGCATGCTGGCTGAAACGCACTGGTTGCGAATTTGTTACTAAAGATTTGTCACCCTAATTACTATAAATGTAGAAGTTGTATAAGATTTTTAACGCAAATAAAACCATTATTGGGTAACCACTCAACTCAGAATTACTTTAGTAGTCGATTTTACCATCTTTATCCTAATGACTATGATGTAGGTTTTCATATAGCTGTATAGGAGCTTGATGAAATAATGGGCCGATCAGAACTATTTTCTGAAGGGATCATCCAGGTATTGAAATTGAATAGCAAAATTCTCGTTACCTTAAGGAATTTTGATATATATTGTACAACTCTTTCATCGGAAGTGAAGGATATAAAAAAAAGACAGAAAAGATGAAATATGCGCAAAACATACCTTGGGACCATGCTATCTTGCGAAAAATTTGAGGGAATATTTTTCTGCACTCTCTGCTACCCTAAATGATGTGGCAATACCGGGGATGGTCGTTCCACTAATCTTAGGCGCAAACATTGCGGAATGAATTAGATGACATTATTTGATCAATTGTTGATTTTGTGCTTCATTTGATAGAGTGGATACTTGATACTTGAAGGATGGCAAAACTCCAGTACTAGACAATGTTTGTATTGCTAAAATATGGGTCGGCCACGCTGCCAGAATTAGAGAAATTACTATTCTTAATCTTATAGTTAAAAGAAGCGCACGTTGAGTTATAGAAATGAAAGTAGGTTTGAACAGTTATAGAAAATCCAACTTTTTGCGAATATGCTACAGTGGTTGATAAAGTTATTGAGGATATGCAAAATTTTATACATCTTAGTTGTATAATATCCAGTCATGGAGGCTAAGATTCGTACATTACAGATCGAATCAACAAGGTGCGTATAATTTCTTCCTGAAGTTTAATTGTAGCATAAAATCAATATTTATGATGGAACTTTATATAGCTTAATAAATCGATGTCTATTTTAAATTCTACGTATCTTCTGAACAATCTTCATCTGGATGAAACTCTATTTCAGTTCAGTATTTTCAGTTATGAATTATATTGTTTAATATTTTTTTTATTTTAAAGTTTTAGACGTATACTTTTTTTGTTCAAAGACTAATCTTTGCAGCAATAATAACACAATACCTCAGATCCATTATATCAATTATTATAACAATAACCCATGTTTTTGATCCGAATAAATATTAAACAAAATCGGCCATTTGTGAAAATCAAAAAAACCAAATCCTACCATAAAAAAAAACAATAACGATATAAAATTTAATTTATAAGAAAATAGAGTGAAATTTGTTAACAAAATTATAAATTACAATTTCAAAAACTTTATATTATCCAAACCTATTTACAAAAATAATAATAATAAGGCTTCAAAACATAATACAAAGAATTTAACAAATGTGATTATTTCCAACTTGGTCGTAAAGCGTGCAAAATCCTGACCCACATACATTTTTCTTACCTTGTCTTCCTACAATTTCTGCAACGTGTTCGGAGCTGGGCACCGGTACACATTCTGTCATATTTTGAGATTTTTTTGAGCGTTCATCACTTGTTACAACGGCGGCATTCAAATTTTGATTTAGATTATGCAAGGAATTCAATTTAGCTGGAATGTTATCCTGATTAGAATCAGATATAATTTTTTGGTTAAATAAAGTGGCAGCTGTTTGTGATTGTGCTTGTAAAAATACTTTGGTGGTCATATGATAAGGATTGCCAACAGTCGGTGTATATTGAGTAGCTGTATTAGAATATGAATCATGAGGATGATCTAAACAACCTGGATCTAAGTGATGAGATTGCAATGGTTGATATTGATTTGAAGATGACAATAAAGATGATGATGTTGCTGTTACTGAATTGGGTGATGGTATTTGATTTAAATTCATCATAGATAATTCAACAGCCAACTGAAGAGTTCGAGCTTCTTCATTATTTAATTCGGAATTCGTTTGTTTTTGAGCATGTTGATGATGTTGAATATTATCTAACAAAATTCGTTGTGCATTAAGATTTTTATCATTTTGTCTATGGATATGCATTGAATCTGATATATGCTGATTCGTTTCATTCTGTTTGGCATCTGATGATGACTTTGATACTACCTGATCCTCCTCTAAATCACCATTAACTGCAGCCAATAGGGAAGAATTCAGTTGACACGAAGCTGATGTAAAAGAATCTTCTAAAGACATTTGATTTCCAGAACCAACAGAAATTTTATTACACGAATTTTCTAAGGTGTGCAATGGTATAAACGAGTTTGATGATGCTGATGAAGACGACGGCGAATTTGATAGTGAACAACATCCTGAACTTCCGCTTGAAGTTACACCATTTTCAAACGAAAATAACGATGCTGAACCCATATAATTAGAAGTAATAGGTGATGTAGATAATGAAGTCTTTGCTGATGATGTAGATGGAGGCGAGGGATGTTGCAAAGTATTTACGATTACTTGGGTAGAATTTTCGACTGCGATATTATTGTTATTATTGACGACAGTTTGTGGTGATTTAGAACCTTTTTGTTGTGTATTAACATTTTGCTGTTGTCTTAATGTAGATCCAGCTACAGTTGTCAATGACATTTCAATTATTTTATATTTCTTTTGTCTTAAATAATTAATTACATTTAATTGTAAGACATGCTTTATACAAATTATTAGATATTAAGAAATCTGAAAGTATTAAAAAATGAATAATAATTGTATAAATAATAATTTAAGAAGCTTAAAAATTAAGTCAAAAAATTCTTTTTATTTTAATATATACTAAAAATTCCATAATATATTTCAATATCAATTGATTTTGCTCGGCTTTATTAGTTATAGTTATATTTTTCAAGAAATCATTATTTAAAGGAGTATCTTAATTATCAATTATAAAAGAAAAGTAAAATTTGGGATAAATGGTCACTTTTTAGTTTTTTGTCAAAAAAAAAAAAAATTGTTTTATAATTAACAATTTTCAACGATTTTACTTCCTATTATATAAATATTATAATTAAATAGTATAATTGAACCGATTGTGTCCTGAGAATTCGCTATTCTGTTCTCCGTTACATATACTTACTAAATGAATAATAAGCATATTTTAAAGAGATATAGGCAAAATTCTCCATTACGGGTCACTTTTTTTGCCGAAATATTAATCTCTGCCAAATTTAAAAGCGATAGCTTTCAAAATGCGACCTGTTCTTTGCGCAAATGACCATACATCCATATGGGCAGACATCGTTAAATTAACTTAGAAAATGATTCTAAGCCGAACGATAAAGGTGGTTATTTCTTCTCTATGTAACACACAAACTCATTATACCCTCTTTATATATTGTGTAAACATACATATAAGTACTTTGAATGTATTCTAGTTTTCAAGTTTAGTTGCACATTTGGAAATGAATTCGAAACTTTTGAACGGCTTGTTACATTGGTATACAATTTAACTTAGTTAAACTATTTAATTGAAAATATTTTCTGTGAAAGAAAAATTATATTTTTATTTTTTAGTTATTTATTTACCCGAATTCTATATAAAAATTAGCTGAACAAATATCAGCAACTGAAGCAAAAATATTATGGTTTTATAAATCCGAAGAAAACTAAGCTTAGTTAAACAATTGTCATCGATTACTTTTAGATTGTAAACAAAAGTATTTCTACATTGATCGCCATGTTTATTGCAAAGAACAGTGCTTCTTATTCCACTACCAACAATTACAATTTTAATAGTTCAATCACAATCGCTTTGAAGTCCTATAACGGAATCCTTGTGGTTATGTTATTTACTTAAAACCTTCGGAGAACAGTTGTCCAATTTGTCACAAAATACACTTAGCTTATTTGACACAATCATAAAAATTCTCAATAATATGGTCCAAAGTCTTTATCATATTCTATTCTCGTTATTCGGAATAAATAACAATGGTATATGCCGAACCTAATTCATATTTTTAGTTTTGGTTTATGGAATTGTTCAAATCGGTTAATAAATATTCAAATTACTTGTGTTTGTTTAGCTAATAAAAACAAACACATTACAGAATTGTGAAGCCATTATAAAAGATACAGACCTCCAAGAATAAATTGTCTTGATTTTTGGGTTTTTCGTTTCAACAATTTACCGGATTCGAACATCTGGAAGAACAACGGAAAAGACAATTTCTCATCGCTTATTTGGATGCAGTACTTAAAAAACTCGATTTTTTCCTAAATCAATAGCATGCTTTTTTCTCTAATTTTGGAATTTTTTAAATCGGTAAAAAATTGATTCTATTTAGCTAATAAAAGCCACACAAACCGATACACCATCTTTGTATTAAATTGGCAAAACCGAGAATTATTTTATTTTTTCATATTTTTATAACAGCTTCACAAATCCAAAACAAAGATTCACAAACGAACACATCCGATTCCAAATGGGTGTGCTCGTTTGTGTTTATTTATAATAAATAAAATTTAATAGTTGTTTAACCATAACTCGACTATTATTAACCGATTTAAAAAATTAGGAAGAAATGCATACTCTCAATTTAGTTGAGAGGGAAGGAAGAGAGATTTAAATTAAAATGGGAAGATCAAGTACAGTTTACTTTGTACATAAACAGAAAACAACTAAATCAATTTTATTTGACAAATATCTTAAAATTTAGTTATTACAATACAATTGCAAGTTATATTCTAACTCAATAACAATACCGCTCTACCTAATATTTAAAAGATCTTTCTGATTTTATAAAAAAAAGTAGACAAAAGCCGCACCCATTTTCTATTTGTACTAAATGTAATATTTTTACAGAAATGCAGTTAGATATAAGAAATAAAAAACTAATTGTATACACCCAAATCTTCATCGTTGCAAATTCTTCTGTTTCAAAATTGCACATTCTTGTGGGTTTATGGTGCATATATTCCTTAGTCGAAGCCTGTTGAAATTGGTCATGATAATGTCTATAACTCTCTTTAATAATAGTATAATTTATTGGAATTTAGTACACACATTTTTTATGCAGATCTTAACTTAAGTTTCACTCCAATCGATCATATATTTTACCTATCCCTCATATATTTTCCCAAAATGATGGTTTAACAGAGCAAAATGCTAAAATAAGTCGGGTAAGTAGATTTTCTGTAGATCTAAATATATGTTCCAACATTCATTCCAATCGATCTATTATTTCACCATACAAACGAAATTGAATTTTCGAAAAAGTTATCAAAGAAATATTTTATATTCAAAATATTAGTTTTGGTACCTTTTCAGTATATTTTTAATGATCAATAATATTTTTTGAATTTCCATCCCTGAAAAGAGTGAACATAAAAAACAAACTTAAAAAAACTTGTCTTATCATTCACATGGGAAATATGTTAAATGTCAATTTGTTGTTTCTCTTTTGTTCACTCTTTATCAGAGATGGAAAAATAAAATATTTTATGTTAGTAAATTAGTTGGGTATTTTCGACAAAATTTTGAGGTTGGCCATAAAAAGTTTCTGGCAAACATGAAATTTTATTTATTATAATTAAATGAAATGTAACTTACTCCGAATTACTATAAAGAGCATAATGTTCAAATTTAATAACATAAGATCCATGTTATTTGTTTAGCATATAGAACATTAAACATACACAAATAACCGCCTAAATGCGGAGAACTTTAAACATTAAAAGTATTTTCTTCTCATTTGCTTATAATTTTACCAAATAACAGTTTTGAAACATTTCATATATAAGGAGTACATAGCTTCAATTATTTTATTCAACGCTTCCTATGAAACAAAAAAAGTGGGCAAAAGCCACGCCCAGTTTGTATTTGTACAAACTCGAACCAAAATTCCGATAAAACAGACAGACGGGTACCGTTAAATTGCCAGAACACTGATTATGTATTCATGTTTAGGTTTTAGACGTTTATTTTTTTAACATGTTACAAACAGAATGACAAACCTAATATTATATTATTTTTCAATGTGGGTTTCCAAAAAAAATACACAGAACCGGCACTTTATGATAGTAAAAATAAAGGTTTAAAGTTTCACTGTTCTGATATATCCTACTTTGGGTATCTTTCTTTCAGCTCTTAGGTTCTCCTTAAAAACTTATTATTCTACATACGTTAGTTGTATTCTGTTCGGCTGATTTTAATCTATCCCACTCTGCAATACAATATTAATTACTTCATGAAAGTATTTGTTCATAATATGTAAATGTAAAGCATTATTGGCTAAAAAATAATACTGCATAATAACAAATGATACAATATTCTGTTTTGCTAATTTTTAATAGAAAATATTTTAAAATTTTTTTTTATTAAATACTGGCTCGAATTTAAAAAACGGAAACTCCCATAATTCCTAAAGCTACACGGCACAAAGTTCATTAAAAACATTTGAAATGAAAATAATATTATTAAAAAGTATAACCGGCGAAAGCTAAGATTTAATTTTTGTGTAGAGAAGCTTATATTTAAGCTTATTTGTTAAAGTTCAATTTATTTATTATATAGGTATTCTTCCTTATACATAAAATAAAGAAAACTAATAAACTCTAAATTTCGTCTCATAATACCGGCAAAATTATTTACAGTTTATTGTACACTTCTTATATTGGGTTTGTGTTTTTATTTATACTTGACTATATTTCGTTTCAATATAAACCGTACTATAGAATACATTTAAATGGAAGTGCCTGTGGTGCTCATTATTTTATTTATTTTTTTATCGGTTCACTAAATATATACACATACACACGCGTATATACAAAGCAAAATGCATAAACTGTTTTTTAAGCAACTCCTTAATTTAATAACACACTACCGGCGAATTTACATGCTTGTACTTTTTTACGCGTTTTTGCTGTAAATTCTTTCTTTTTTTGCACAAACCACTTAATAAAACTTATTTTTGGCACATTAGTTTTAGTTAAAATAATTCATTTGTATGTTCAAATGCAATTATTTTTATATGTTTTATTGAAACAGCGGAAAATATTCTTAGTTGCCACTAGGGAATTTGTATGTTTAAATGTGTTCCTAACAAATAAATCAATAATAAAGAGAAACGTCATTTTGCATTCCTTGTTGTATGACAAGCAACACAATTTTGTTATACCTAAAATTACTTAATGGGTATTTAGAGAGTACCTATAAACATATTTCGAGAATAAAGCGAGAGAGTGTGAGAGAGAAACAAAAAAAATTTGTCTCTGTAAAAAACAAAAGTATATGAATTTATACACACATACAAATATGTTATTTAAAGGAAGTTCAGTAATATTTTTGCGGAAATTATGTACATATGTATACAGTATTTAATGTTGCCAAGAGTTGAAAACTTTTGTATTTTGGTAAATTTCAAGTAATGGAATTTTTCAGTTGTTATGAATAAACAAGTTATTCCCATAATTTAACCAAATAACAATGGGAGTAAATATCTTTAGCTATCCGCTGAAAACGAATTTGCAATTTAGCAAAAGTATTAAAAAAATATTTACAATTTAAAAATTTATTTGTAAACTAATGTATATTTTTTTCATTACAAAAGGAATATATAAAATTAAGAGCAACTATCAAGAGACAAGCTGACTTACAAAATGTATATTGTTCAGCTGTTGTTAAAATTCGTTCGTTTTTTCCCTTCTAAAATTTTCTACACTTTTGAAATACCTATAACTGCTATTGGCAGAGGGGAGATAGTAATTACCAGGGCTGATATATTTAATAAAATTCATTTTTTAGTGGATATCTAAAGAACTATAATGATTTTGAAAGCATTAGAAATACTAAACTGTACAATCTGGTGCGATAATTTAAAAATTTATTAGGATTATGCTTCGCAGAAGTAATATGTACTAATTGGAAACTAGAGTAAAATCGCCTGACTAAAGGATGGACGCAAAAGTTTTTATAGATTAAAATTGTATATGTCTGAAATTATTGTTTTTGCATTGAAAAAACTTGTAGAATTAAGTCTAATAAGCGTCAATTAATAATAACACTAAACAAATATATAACACATTTTGCATGTAGATATTAGGGAAATCGAAACGGGAAAATTTTTAAAATCTTTAAACTAAATATTTATAACCTCTATATCCAATGTGAAATATACGAGTTGTTCAGTTTGTGTAAAAACTCGATGATCCCTTTTAATATCATATGAGAAAACATGGTTTATTATGCTCACAGGACGGATATATCTACGACAACTTTATAGTAGTGTATTATACTTAAGATCAACGAGAAGGTATTTATGGGCATATGTGGGTATAGTTTTAGTTCAGTACTAAATCAGTATAGTTTAGTTCTTGCTCAGATCCAGTTCAATTCTAGTTTTGTTCTAGTTCAGTTTTAGTTGATTTCCTATTCAGTTCTAGTTCCGATTTAGTTCACTTCAAGTTCACATCTAGTTCAGTTCTAATTCACTTCTAGTTCGTGGGTATAAAAATGTTGATTGTATATTCGATGGAAATTTTTCATACATTCCTGATCTATTGAAAATATGTGTTTGGAAAAATTTAAGAACTTTTTGTTGTTGTCCTGTTGTAGTGTTGTAAGATAATGTTGTTTTTCTTCATGTAGATATTTCACATTTTATATCAACTTTTCCAGACCTTATTAGTTTAGGTACATATGTTGCTAATTATTTATGTATGATACAAAAATAAGTGAAGGAACACAGACAAAAATAAACACCACATTTTTAATTTATGAATTAAACCTAAAATATTAGGTATATTAAAGTCATATTACATTAAAATAATTATGTTGGGAATGGAAATAATATATATTTATATTGTCCGCTATGGGATTTTTATACCCACCATCAAAAAATGATGGGGGTATATTGGGTTTGTCATTGCGTTTGTAACATGTTAAAATATTCGTCTAAGACCCCAACATGTATGTATTTTCTGGTTCCTAGTAAGATTCTAAGTCGATCTAGCGTCCGTCCGCCCGTCCGTCTATCTGTTTGTCTGTTGAAAGCACGATAGA
>JACGTJ010004060.1:1796-26829 GCA_014858695.1 Chrysomya rufifacies | reverse complement strand
AGTTCAGTTCTAGTTCAGTTCTAGTTCCGTTCAATAAAAAGAAAAATATAAAAAAACTAATATTTGGTATATGAATATTTAAAAAAAATATCCATTAAAAAATGCTATTTTGTAGATTTGAAAGTATTCACAAGAATAATTAATTTAAATTTACAGATATTTTTAACATATATATTTTTAACAAATTAAACAAAAGTCCTAAGGATAAAAATATCTCAACTTTGTGCCGTATGTAAGATCATTATTATATTTAGATTTTTCATTTTCATTTCAAATGATAATAATATTTGCAAGATTTCCATTTTTATATACATATATATACATATATATTTTTTTTTCATTTATACAAAATTATCATATATGTATCTATTTTACTCTAGATTTCCTCGAATATTTCCTTTTGTTTTTTTATGCAAATTTTTAATTTTCTTACCTTTTTGCTATATGTTTTCTGAAAAAGAAATGCGGAATAAAATAAAATGCTTGAATAACTCAGAGCTGGAACAAAAAGGAAGGGATGGTTGAAGTAGTTTATTTTATAATAAATTACTAAGTGGGTGTTAGTTATGCATACTTCTTTCTTAAAAATGAAAACAAGAAAAAAAATGTTGTAACATTTTCTGTTTTGAAATATTTAGATTTCTCAAAGTCAACATTAGATTTTTGTATTCTAAAATGGTTTTATTTATACTTTCGACAAATAGATTTTAACCATATTATATGATAACTCTATTTTACTAGTACCTACTACTATTTTGCTTTTTATGTAAATTTTAATAAAATATTTTTCTGTGAAAAATTATTTTGCTTTTTTTGTTGTTGTTGCCTTTAGCAAGCGACAGGGAAAAGGTTAAAAATTTGCTAGAAAAATATTTGTCTTGTATTTTAATATTTCTTTACTTGGCTTTAATTTGTTACTTTTATAAATATTTAATGAAATTTAAAATTTATTTTATAATGTTTAAAGTTAAAAGATAAGTGGGAGTTTGAAGTCGTTTTTATCCTTTTCTTGTAGGGTTAAATTAAGAACTTCTTCCATATTCGCAAATAAATTTTTAAAATATAATTTTTGTAGTCCAAATGTAAAGAAAGAAAAATTTTTAACAATTTCCAGCAGGGCAGCGTGGCCGAGCGGTCTAAGGCGCTGGTTTTAGGCACCAGTCCGAAAGGGCGTGGGTTCGAATCCCACCGCTGTCAGTAATTTTTTTTATCGTTTATTTTATTCTCAACTAAAAATATTAGAAAATAAATTATTTTATTATGTATAACAGCAGACAAACAGAAAATATAATATTCTAATAAAAGAGACGCTGCTTCCTGCCACACACCCAATTATAATAAAATAATTAAAATACACAAAAAAACAAAATGAAACATCCGTAACATTCCACATTGTTCGCATGTGGTTGATGAATTTGCTACGTAAGTTGAATTACATTTGGATTGTGTCTTTGCTATTTCTAATTGGAATTTTAAAATTCTCATTTAGTTCATTAAATATTTTCCATAAATATTTGAGTTTTTGCACTGCATTTTTGTAATTTCCGGTGGCGCTCACACACACTGTCAACGCCGTTTTTACTTTATCCATGGGTGGATTGATTTTATGCGATGTAGGTGGTAAGATGGGGGTGTGGGGAGGGGAATCATTTTTTCAGGAGATGGTCCAAAAAAGCCCGCCCGGATATCTTTTCCAAAAAAAATTTCCTGATGTGGTGAGTTGTTGACGGTGCATGTTGAAGTTTTCTACTGTGGTGGATAAATTGTTAGTCGTCACAATATACCGTTGCTCAAAAAACTTCACGGTATTACCGATATAATTTATAGCCCCTTAAACTTCACTGTATTATCAAATGTTTTTCCTAAACTTTTTCGTTGTAAGATTTGCTAGGGGTGAATAGAATGCAATAGCAAAGACAACTGTAAACCCAACACATTTTTTTATCTAAAGTCTCAAAAATACTACTTTTTCAATACCTTATTACACAACCAATCTACTACACATTTATTCATTAATGTTTTTGTTGTTTTCGTTTGCTTTTTTATACGTGGTGTTTTGGTATAAGCGGTTGTGTGTGGCTAGTGTGTGTTTCAATGTAAAAAAAATATAATATTACAAATCCAAAGAAACTAGTTTGTAAAAAATATTACAAATTATTAAAGGGAATGGCAAACTTTTAAATAAATTATACATTTCATAAAAATATCAAAGAAAATCATATGAAAAAAGGTAAATATAATAAAAAAAATCTAGTGAGACATCACAACAAATACAACACATTGTTATTTACAAAAACAAAATAATGTTTTCTTATTAGAATGTTATTATAAGCAAATACTGTTAAATATTAATGTTACTATAACATAAAAGAGAAAAAGTAAACAAAACAAAAAATAGGGTTATTTTTATAATTGATAAGAAATAAAAAAAAAATAGTTAAGTGAAAACCAAAAATAAATAAAATGAAATGTTAAGATAAAATATGAGAATAACACAATTGTTCTGATAAGCGGAGAATGATGTTGATGGACAATTATTTATAATATAAATCTTATATGCACTTATACATTTAGTAAACCATTGTTTCTGTTAGTTTGTTATTTATTTTTTTGTTTCCTGTGTTACAATATTTATCGATAAACCAAAATGTATGGTTTAGTAAAAACTTGAATTATACCGTGAAGTAGTGCAATATATTCGCAAAATAGTTAGTAATTTGAGAAAGCAATTTAATTTTATGGAATTTTGGAAATTATTTATAATTGCATACAAAAAAAGGAGCAAATCAATATTACCAATTCCATTTAAAAATAAAATTATTTTTATGCGTTAATAAGGGTATTCCGAGTAGGGTGCCCTCGGCTGTGCTTTTTTACTTTCTGCTCTAAGTATGTCGAGTGCCGGAAATATATACGAAATATAGAATATTTAGACCTATAACTCGAAAACTTAAGGAAGCGAATAAAAATTTTAGGTTTATCTGACAATTTATCGTTTTGGTAATATTGAAACATTGTTGATTTTACTTCTATTTAGTTTTACTTCAGTTCTAGTTGAAAATTTTGATAGGAATTTGTGGAGAAATTAAATTTAACGTAATAAAATAATTAATATAATTTAAAAAAAATCTGTAACTTTTAATTATTTGTAATTACACTTTGGTGTAATATATTTGGAACAATTTTCTAAATGATTTAGAAAAATATTTTTCCATTAAACTATTCTTGTTCAGTCCACGTTTAGCTCTAGTTTTTTTATTTCTAGTTCAGATCTATTTTAATTCAGTTTTGGCTCAGTTTTAATTCACTCTACAATGAAAACTTATTTAAAATAGACTACATTTATAAAAAACAGACAACATTTATTAAAATATACCGCCGTGCCGAAATTTCAATACCTTTGACCTAAGCTGGGTCATATATGAATTTTAATATGAATTTTAGTGCAGCTGCACACTTCATCAGCATTCAAAAAATCCTTATGTATATTTTCAGTTAGGTATATCTTATATAACGGCTTCGCAAAACCAAAAAGATTTAGAAGTAGGTGGTTTGTATGTTTGTGTGGCTTTTATTAGTTAAACAAAAACAACTTTTGCTAAGAATATAAAAAGTTTTTTTCGCAAGAAATTTGAGTAAATATTAAAAAATTTGAAAAATTCAAGTTATGTAACAATGCAAGTATGGCTTTCATATATGCCATGAGAAATCGCTTATTCCGTTCTTCGATCAAGGTGATCGAATCGGAAAAAATTTAGTAACCCAATATAGCATCCATCTTTTATTTTAAGAAATGCTTTGATATACATATTGAACCCACGATTCAGAACATATATTAGGCTTTCAGATTAAAAAAATTTAAATTACAAATAGAATAACAAACTTATATATCATTTCATCATAGGTGAAGGGTATAAAAAATAAAGTAATGTTCTTAGAAATTTTATTTTAATCCAGTAAAATGAACCAGTTTTTATGTAGTATTATTATACTACAATACAAAAAATGCAGATTAATATAAAATTTTCTCTTATATAATTTAAAAATCAATTAACCAGTTTGATAATATTACCGTATTATTAATTAACTATTCAGGGACATCGAGATTTGTTTTTTTTTTCTGTTGCTAAAATTAACTTCTTCATTCTTTACAGAAAGCCCGTTAAAACAAGTCTAACTCCCTACTCTATAAAAAATCTAAAGATTGCATTTTATAATAAATTATTAAATATCAGTAAGTAAATATTTTCATATTAAAATAAAACATACACAACAAAAGAAATTAAAGGCGAAAATACCATGAAACAACTAGAGTTTTTACACAAGCTTCATTTTTTATTATGTTTAACACTAGACCTGTTGATATTTGTATGGTTTTTTTTTATTTACTTAAGCTGGCTCTATAGCTGTGAGTGAGTAGTGGTCTATAGCACTACACGCTTGCTTTTTTTTATTATTTTGTCAACAATAGTTGAAGCGTTTTTGTAGACGTTTCAGTTTAAGCGCGCTTGTCAAAGCGTACGGTTGTTTTAAAACGCTTAAATTTTCATTAAAATAGTAAAAATTAAAATAAATTTATTTATAGCTTAGCTATGGCGGACTACGCAGAATTGCAACAACGTTTGACACAAGTTGGCCAAGAGCATTTGCTAAAATTTTGGAATGAATTATCCGAAACAGAACGTTCCCAATTGCAAAGTGATATTGCTGAATTAAACTTAAATGAATTGAAATTATATTTTGATCGTGCCACTTCTTCTTTAACACAAAATGGTGTAAAATTAGATGATCGTTTGCAGCCCATACCAGATTCTAAAGTGGTTAGTATTAGCAGATCTACAGAAGAAACTTTAAATGCTTATAGACAAGAAGGTTTAAAACAAATATCTTTGGGACATGTTGCAGTTTTACTAATGGCAGGAGGACAAGGTAAGTAATATAAATTACAAAGTTTTTATTTTTTTTTTAATTTTACATTTACACAAAAGTTCATTGAACTTTATTAAATTATTTATAATAATCTCGTAAAAAGTATATTCAATGTATTTTATAGAGTTGTATAATGATTATTATTTTCTTTTTAATCATAACAAGTTTTCTTTATCTTTATAATTCAAATCCAAACCGTATTCTATGTATGTTTAATCGTATAAAAGTATACAAATATTATTAAGATTTTATACTTTCAAGTCACGCCTCAATTGAACCACAGTCTTAACCATTCCTTTTGCTTTAACAGTTGTTAAATTTTTGTACATACTTACAAGACACAAAGTCTTAACTTTCAATACATACACACATACATACACCCTTTCTAAAAGCCTTGAACCTTTCAATGCACTATTTTATTTGTAAATACTTCAAGTGTTAAGTAATTACAATAAACAAATAATTTGATTTGTATAAAATTTTTCAAAACTTAATTCTGTTACTGCAGCTGTTAGTTGTTAGTTTTATTTATATATATATATATTTTTTTGTTGCTCTGGGTTTTCATAATTATCTTAAGTCATTATTAGTCATTCAATTTGTTGAAATTTTTTATACGAATTTCTTTTGAAAAGTAAATAATATATGCAAAATACCGCAAACAAAATACGAAACAAACAAAAAAATGGTTAAATAAAATCATAAACAAAACTAAAATAATAACAGCTAAAACAAATTTGTTATATAAAAAAATATTTTAATATTTAATTAATAAAACAAAAAATATTAAAATAACTTGGTTTTTTTAGAAAATAAACTAAATTTTTCATTCCAAAATCGATTTTTAAAGTGGAAGTTTGGTGAAAACTAAAATTTTCGTTTTGATGAGATCTAATCACATATGTAATTCCGTAAACGCTTTGTTTTACAGCAGAAATTATTTTTCTGAACTAACATTTAACTAATGTTATATGGAAAATCCGTAATTACTTATATTTCGTAATTGTACTTGGTGTAAAAATGGTCCATTCCAGTTCTATTTTAATTTAATTCTATTAATTAATTCTATTTTAGTTTATTTCTTTTCAAGTTCAGTATTACTTAAGTTTTAGTTCAATTCATGTACTTTTCAACTTCAGTTCTTGATTAGTTCTAATGCAGTTCTAGTTCAGTTCTACTTTTGTTCTAGTTCTGTTATAGATCTTTAAAAAAAGTACCAAAAAATACAAATGTTTGAGAGAGATCATGAGCGTAAAATTGACCCAAATTTCATAGATAGATTATAATAGATAGTTATAAGGACTTACTTTTTTAATGAACTTTTATTAACTAAAACAATGAACTTTAACGTTAAAAATACCAAATTTTCCATTAAGTAATACTTACTTAAGATGTTTTTTGTTTTATATTTCATTGTTTTGCTTCTTTAACAAAAACAAGTTTTAAAGGCCAAATGAAACCGAAACCAAAAAAACATAAAAATTTAACATTTTAATAATCTAAAAATATAAGAAAGAAAAAAAAACTTGTTAAAACTACACCTAGTTTTTTTATGGAAACATGTTTAATTTATATTTCCATATACCAAATTAGCTTATATATAAAACTATGTACGTCACAAAAACCTTATTAACATTTATTTATTCTTTTGAAATTTTCACTTACAGGAACCAGATTAGGTTTTGCTCATCCCAAAGGTATGTACGATGTAGGACTACAATCTCATAAAACACTATTTCGTTTACAAGCGGAACGTATATTGAAATTGGAGGAATTAGCCTTTGAGGCTACCGGTAAAAAGGGTGATATTATATGGTATATTATGACCTCAGAACACACCATACAACCAACTTATGACTATTTTGTGGCTAACAATTATTTTGGTTTGAAGAAGGAAAATGTTATTTTGTTTAAACAAGGTTCTTTGCCTTGTTTCGAATATGATGGTAAAATTATCTTAGATCAAAAACATCGTGTGGCTAGAGCTCCTGATGGCAATGGTGGTATTTATAGAGCTCTAAAACAACAAGGTGTTTTGGATGATATGGAAAAGAGAGGTGTTTTATACATACATGCCCATAGTGTGGATAATATATTGATTAAAGTAGCTGATCCCATTTTTGTGGGTTATTGTGTTAAAGAAAACGCTGATTGTGCCGCCAAGGTAGTGGAGAAATCTTCACCCAGTGAAGCTGTAGGTGTTGTAGCTATAGTGGATGGCAAATATCAAGTGGTAGAATATAGTGAAATTTCTTCAAAAACTGCTGAAATGCGCAATGCAGATGGTAGACTTACATTTAATGCTGGAAACATTTGCAATCATTTCTTCTCTACAGCATTTTTACAAAAAGTAGCCTCCACTTTTGAACAAGAACTTAAGTTACATGTAGCCAAGAAGAAAATACCTTTTGTGGATAACTCTGGAAAACGTATTACACCCGACAAACCCAATGGCATTAAAATTGAAAAATTCGTGTTTGATGTTTTTGAATTTACACAAAAATTCGTTGCCATGGAAGTGCCACGTGATGAAGAATTCAGTGCATTAAAAAATGCTGATTCTGCGGGCAAAGATTGCCCTTCTACTGCCAAAGCAGATCTATATCGTTTGCATAAAAAATATATAGAGGCTGCTGGTGGCATTGTACATGGTGAGGAATGCGAAATATCGCCTTTTGTTAGTTATGCTGGTGAAAATTTGGCTCCTTTGGTCCAAGGTAAATCATTTACCACACCTTTGTATTTGCGCAGCAATAGAGACAATGAAAATGGCCACTTGTAAGCGAGATTTCCACGACCAATAATGTTAATTAAAAAGCAATTTTTTGAAAATTTAACATAAGTTACTTAAAATTCCAATATACTTAAAGAAAATTGTTTAAATTTTATTATTGTTTTGTTACAACAAAAGAAACATTATATTTAAAAAAAATATTTGAAACAAATTGTGCAATTTTTTAAAAAAATATTTTATTGTGTTTTGTAAAATGTTTGTATTAACAAACTAATTTTTTGTTATTTTATATGTAATTAGTTTAAACATTAAAAAAACTTCTCTAATGCAAAACTGTAATAGATATTATTTTAAATAAACTACGTTTCAGATAGGAACTATTAAAAATTTTAAATTTGTCAAAAATTTATTATGAAAAATTCAATTCTGTTTAAAATTTATAAAAATCTCAGCTATAGTTCAGTTCCAGTTCAGATCTAGTTTACTTTTAGTCATGTTCTAGTTCAAGAATGATTTACCAGTTTAACTAAAGAAAACAGATTTTCATGGTTTGTAACAGAACTATTTAATATGCAATATAATTACAACTTAATGTTATAGATTTTAACAGAATTAGATTTATCAGAAGTTGTTGTTGTTCTGCTATTACATTGAAATGTTAAGTACATTAACACTTTCCGTGTAAATGACATAAAATGTTAAAATTTTGTTTAAAAATCTATTAAAATTACAGTTTTTGCTTATATATTTTAAATTTGTTTTACTTAATTGTATAATTTTAATATTTTTATGTATTTTCTTTAATAAATAACTGACCTATGTTGTAAAAATGTTGTAAAATTTTAAGAATTACAAAAATATATTTTTAGTTTTCTTGATTAAACTTTATAATCAATTGTTTATTGTATATTATATTCTTTCATAACATTATGTCTATTTTCTATTTCATTATTAAAGTAAACAATTTATAATGACATGATATTATTTCTTTTATTTGTTAAAATTAAAAAAAAAATAATAAAAAAATAAACTTTAATGTATTTCTTTTGTTAAATGTGTTTTTTATATATAAAAATAAATAACATAATATCGATAACTATTTACAGATTTTTTTTCAACAATATTATTGACATAATGTGATATTTCTTTTTTAATTTTATCAAATGAAGATAACTATTGAAGTAATATTTTGTTGTAGGTTTCTTGTTTATAAAATAATATCAAGTTATTAGAAAACTTATAAATTTAGAAGTTTATTTGTTTCAGTTTCAGGCCAAAAGACTAAATACCATCTAAATTGTATACCGCCTCACCAAATCAATACGTCAAAATACTGCATACTTCAAAATTTCGAAAAATAATCCGAAATTAATAAATCAACAGTATTCATTTTTGCATCAACATCAAACTTTCATAAAAAAAAACTTTAGGAATATTAATGTTTTTTGCCTCCGATTCCAGGTTTTAGGTGCGTTTTGAAAACTTTGAATTTGTGCAAAATGTAAAGCGCTACAGAAATCATAAAAGAATTTGTAGTAAATATTGGATATATAGGTGAAATTTGTGTTGGGGTAATCCAATTGTGTTGAGTAATCGAAAAGTTATAATTAGAATTAAACTGGTAGAAATTATGTAGTCATACGTTTTTAATTAAAATAATGCCATTGTACTTTGCATAGTTTCTATATCATAGTCAAATACTGAATAAAACACAACCCCAAACATTTCAATAAGTTATAATTTAGGTAAATTACATGTTTCAAGTCTGGATATCGAGATTATTTTATAATATCCAACATTTGCAGAAAAAACGCGTATAATTTGCGAAAAAAAAGTGTTCAGTACACAAACAAATTTTAATCAGAATAAATTGAAATTACTAAATAAAATTACTTTTAAATTTCATTCAGTCACAAGTTCAATAATGAATGAAAATATTCAAATAATTTTTGTATAAAAACTATCATAACTAACAAAGAAATTTTGACCTTTGGGCAAATAAAAAAAATCGTTCATAAAATATTGGTTTTAAAAATATCGATAATGACTTTGATTAATTAAATGAAAATTATATACAACTCAATATTTTTAAATAAACGATTTTCAATAATTTAATTTGGGGAACTATCTTATTTAAACTGATTTCAGATTAAATTGACATTATAAATATAAAAAAATCGTAATTTACCATAATTTAACCGATTTCAGAGTTTATAGTTATTAATCTTGTAAAATTATTAATTTCAGAAATTTAAAACTTTTTGTATAATTATAAAATTAATTTTACAAAATTTTGAAAATATTTTTATTTTTTTTTTTTGTACTGTTTTATACATTTGAAATTATGTGAACAATAAACAATTAATATTTATTTAAATTTATGATTGCATAAAATATATATAAATTGTTTTAATAAATAAAATCTTGTTTTGTTGAATTAGAATAAAAGATATAAAACAAATAAATGTAAATTTTCAATTCCTTTTTCTATTCTCTATTACCTATTGTTTGTTAACGGTACATAAAACTAACCATTCACTTGGAATGAATTTTAATAAAAACTGAAAAAATCAAAAAACTTTGGTGGCACTTAAATATGGTCACGTGAACAAAAACGTGTAATGGGTAGGTAAAAAGGGAACAGCTATAGTAATACTCATATATAACTCATGTGAACATACGATGAAAGAGCATAACTATACTAACATAACATTTACAATTTGGCAGCACTTTGACACGAAGCAGAAGTGCAGTTGAATTTCTTGTACGAATTTTGTTCATTCAATTGTTAACGTCGGTACATTTCGTTTGCGTGTTCGAAGAGTTTTTTCCCAGCCCAATTTAATTATTTGGGGGAATAAATTCACTTTCTATACGGACGTTTTAGTGGAAAGTAATAATTAGGAATATTTTTTTTTACTAGAAACATTTAATTTAAATACAAAAATACACAGCAACTAACAATGGGAAGTAAGTAAACCAAAAACAACTACGAACAAAATATTTATTATTTAAAAAAGTGTTTTAAATTAAAAGAAGAAAATTAAGTTAAGAGAAAAAAGAAAGTATAACACAGAAGATGGACTTAAGATTTTAAAAGTGTTTGAAATTTGTGGCAAGTTTGCTTTGCTTACGTATACACAGTTTTACAAACTGTTGTAGTATATGCCGGTGTTTTGTAAAGATTTGTTTGTTTTACAAAAAGACAATGAGATATATATTTTTTCAATAAAATGTTTGAATCTAAATAAATGTGGTGACGTGTTAAACTAATTTATACAAATTCTTTTGCTTTCCAGTTAAATTCCTAGAAGTCATAAAACCCTTCTGCAGTATACTGCCAGAAATTGCTAAACCAGAACGCAAGGTAAGTTTTACAACGAAATCCATTTCAGTTGCATTAATTAGAATTAGATTGAGTTTAATTAATGAATTATAAGTTAAGTGTTTTAGTTACTTGTTAATTGGCTATTAAGTTAATCTTCCCAGTAGTAGTTTATGGATAGAAATGTTGCCATACACAACTTTCTAATTGTCATATTCAAGAAACAACAATTTCTTATCAAGGGACTGAAGGGAAAAGTAAAAAGCCACGCAGGCAATTCATATTTTGTTTTAGGATTTTATGAATTAAAATCTTATGTTTATTGTTAGCTTCGTATGTTAGTAAATACTTAAGTAATTGTGCTTTACTAAAAATTTTTCATAACTTAGTTATTATTCACAAAAAGTTTATAATTTCCTTTTTTAAAAAAGTATTCATGTTTTTAAATTTTTCTATTCTGCTTTGTTTTCTTTAGTTTGACATTTCTCTGTAGTGATGAAATTTTGACAGATATAAACAGCGAATACGACGTGTACAAAATAAGCCGAATGCAAGTCGTTGTATTTCGTCATTTGAGTATGTTCGTTTCTTTACTATTGCTTTGCTTACACATGTTGTTATTGTTGCTGTTGGACATAAACATAGGCATTCACTGTTGATTGTTGTTGTTTATGTTATTTTGCTTACGTAGCTACAATACACATCTACACATAGTTTAAGCAAACTACTGTCATTATAAATAATAATGATGTTGTCCAATATAATAATGAAGTTATAACAGATTTATGAAAGCTTAATAAAAACTCAGTTTTAAATTTAAATCAAAATTAGGTCAATAAACTATATCTAGCTTAGTTTAATAATCAAGTGAAATATTTAGACAATTTATTTTTAATTTTTTTCTTCCATTTAATTTCAGATCCAATTCAGAGAGAAAGTGCTATGGACCGCCATAACGCTATTCATCTTCTTGGTTTGCTGTCAAATTCCTTTGTTTGGTATCATGAGTTCCGACTCAGCTGATCCCTTCTACTGGATTCGTGTAATTTTGGCCTCTAATCGTGGTACCCTTATGGAATTGGGTATCTCTCCCATTGTCACCTCTGGTTTGATTATGCAATTGTTGGCCGGTGCCAAAATTATCGAAGTCGGTGATACTCCTAAGGATCGTGCCTTGTTCAATGGTGCTCAGAAATTATTCGGCATGGTCATTACCATTGGCCAAGCTATTGTCTATGTAATGACTGGCATGTACGGTGATCCATCAGAAATTGGCGCTGGCGTTTGTCTGTTGATCATCATTCAATTGTTTGCTGCCGGTTTGATTGTTTTGCTTTTGGATGAATTGTTGCAAAAAGGTTATGGTTTGGGTTCTGGTATCTCACTCTTCATTGCCACCAACATTTGTGAAACCATTGTATGGAAGGCCTTCTCACCCACCACTGTCACCACCGGACGTGGTACTGAATTCGAAGGTGCTGTCATTGCTTTGTTCCACTTGATGGCTACCCGCAGCGATAAGGTTCGTGCTTTGCGTGAAGCTTTCTACCGTCAAAACTTGCCCAATTTGATGAACTTGTTGGCCACCGTACTCGTTTTTGCTGTAGTCATCTACTTCCAAGGTTTCCGTGTTGATTTACCCATCAAATCTGCCCGTTACCGTGGTCAATACAGCAGCTATCCCATTAAGCTTTTCTACACTTCCAACATCCCCATCATTTTGCAATCTGCTTTGGTCTCCAACTTGTACGTTATTTCCCAAATGTTGGCTGTTAAATTCCAAGGAAACTTCTTCATTAACTTACTTGGTGTTTGGGCTGATGTTGGTGGTGGCGGCCCAGCTCGCTCCTACCCCATTGGTGGTCTCTGCTACTACTTGTCGCCTCCCGAAAGTGTTGGACACATCTTAACCGATCCCATACACGCCATTCTCTATATTGTGTTTATGTTGGGCTCCTGTGCGTTCTTCTCCAAAACATGGATTGATGTGTCTGGAAGCTCTGCCAAGGATGTAAGTTTAAATAGATTTTATTCGACCTTTAAAATGTATATAAATATGTTTTTTTAATTTTTTTCTTCCAAGGTTGCTAAACAATTGAAAGAACAACACATGGTTATGCGTGGCCATCGTGAAAATTCTATGATCCATGAATTGAACCGTTATATTCCCACTGCCGCTGCATTTGGTGGTTTGTGCATTGGCGCTCTTTCCGTTTTGGCCGATTTCTTGGGTGCCATAGGCTCTGGTACCGGTATCTTGTTGGCTGTCACCATCATCTATCAATACTTTGAAATCTTCGTTAAGGAACAATCCGAAATGGGCGGTATGGGCACACTGCTGTTCTAAGTTAACCAGCTATATCAGCTGCGTGTGAAGTGTGTGTATATGTTTGTATGTTTAGGTACATAAGTGAAATCCATAACATTTTACGTTTTGGATTTCAAACATTTTTTAATAAGATTTCTTTGTAATTTACTTTTTTATTTAAAACAAAAACAGAGCTTGTCGTATGGTGTTTGGTTGCTGTTGGGTTTGTTTAAACAAAACTTTTTTCTAAATTTTATTAGAAAAAAGTGGAAATGTTTCAATTTCCCTTTAAGAAAAAATAAGCCCTTATCCAGTAACCTCTTACGACACCTTACACTCAATGCTTTAGTGATTCCTATTCACCTCATAAAATTGCAAACCGCCTGCAAAAGGAAAGAAGAAACAAACTAAATAATGAAGATAATTCCACCTTTTTTAAATTAAAATGTTTATATAATTAAAGTAACAAAAAAATTAACAAAATATCATCCTTCCATTTTTTTTATTTTAAACATTTGTTTCGAACTGTTTTCTTAAGCCCATTTTGAGGTTTTACTCGTAATTGTTTTCATACTTTTTTTTAAACGAAAAAAAGGAAATAAATTTAGTTTTATGTTAAAATAATTTTTTTTACGAAAATTCTATAAAAAGATACATAAAAAAAACATCTAACAAAAAATAAGACTTTATTAACTTTAAAGATTTTTAATATTATTTCTTTAAAATTGCATTATTAAGATTTGATTTTTTATCTTAGATTGTTTAAAAAATTGAATTTTAAGATTTTTTTTTAGAAATTGTGTTTTATAAATTTTTAATATTTGAGTTTAAGTTTTAAATTAAACATAATTTTTAGAAATAATATTAAAAATTACAAAAGTTGTAGTTTATTTATATACAGAACGAATGATTGTGAAATTATTAAAGTTATAGAATTAAAGAGAAACAGCAAAATAATTCATAAACAAACAACTTAATTCTAAATAATTAAAAAAACAAACTTGTAATAATAAAAAATAAAACAAAATAATAAAAAAAACTGTAAAATTAAAAAATGTGTTTTACTTAAGAAAAAAGAGGGAGTTTAAAAACTGTGATTTACGAAATAAAAAGTATTCTTTCGCGACAGTTCTGTAAATCATAGCAAAATCGCTCAAAAAGGTGTTCTGGGAACGCAAAAATTATCAAGCGATGTCTTTCTTTTATACAATTTTTTTGTTTAAACTTCAAAAGACTATAAATGTTTATTTTTACAAGAATTTTTAAAATGTTAAATTTTAACAAAAATCTTTAAAAATTGTAATTTGAAAATGAAAAATATCGGTTTCGCGGAAATTATTAAAAATTTCGGTAAATTTTGAAAATCTTTTTTTCCATATAAATATTTTAAAATTTATTTTCAAAAGCTTTTTTTTAACTGATTTATGTTTTTAATTTTTGTAAAAAACGACATTGTCCAAAAACGCTTTTATTAGAGGAAATTATTAAAAATTTTGTTTCTTATACAAATTTTTTGAAAATTTCGGTAAATTTTGAAAATCTTTTTTTTTTTTTTCTCTATAAATATTTCAAAGTTTATTTTCAAATTTTATGTTTTAAATTTTTGTAAAAAACGACATTATCCACAAATGTATTTGAAAAGTTTGCTTTTTCATTATTTATTTAAAAAAATCCAAAATGTTAGCGATCGTAAAAAAAGTTTTAAACTATAAATTAATTGCTTAAATTTTATACAAAATACAGCAAATAGATGAATGTTTCATTTAAATAAAATTTGGACAATGAAAATTTTTGTTAGGTTTTAAAAAGTTATTTACGAATAATTTTCAAAAATTTTGTTTGTAAAAAAAAATTATATGATTTAAAACAAAAGAAACCAACAAAATGAACATATAATTGAATTATTTTTGAAAATTTTCACATTTATTTTTGTTTTTGAAATGATTTTTGTTATTTAAAAGTCTTTCTTAAAAATGGCTTCATATAAATATTTTAACACGTAGAGTATATAAGAAAAGGCGTTTATTAATACGCCGTTAAAATTGTCAACACTAAATTACCTTTGTAAACAATCTGGCATCACGCAATGTAAAAGGGTAAATAAATTACATTGACATTTATTTATTGACAAGTATCAGCAGCAGTGGCCAAATAAAAAAAGTGTTGACACCTCCAACTGGTGGATAAGAAGCAAAGGAATTTCTGGTTAAAAATCCAGAACAATTACTGTTTAAACAAGTGTTTTTTTTCTTGGTTGGTGATTGATGTATACGTAAAGCGGAAAACAATAATTTATATGTTAAATACGACAAAACGATTTAAAAACAAATACCAACAGCGAAGAAAGCAGCAGCGACAATGTCGGCCACAACACATATTCTAAACAGGAATATGCCCTATTTGAAACAGCAATTTTCGGCATTACTACGTAATACATCACCGGTTATTACCCTCATTTGTTTGGTAACGACAGTGGGTTATTTGTTATCCTTTAGTGAAACTGCCGTTTTGTTTTTGACCGTAACGCCTGGCTATATCTTGCCTAATGCAGAATTTTGGATATGGACCGCATTTACATTTTGTTTTATCGAATTGCATTGGTGGGAAGTTTTGGTTGATGTAGTGACTGTGGGTTTGTGCGGCAAAATGATAGAACCTTTATGGGGTCAAATGGAAATGTTTAAATTTTTTGCTTTAAGCAATTTTGGTGTATCAATATTAACTACTATTTATTATTTGTTCTACTATATGATCACCAAGAATCCTCAGATATTGTTTGATGTGCACATACATGGTTTAGCTGGTTATGTGGCTGGTATATGTGTAGCTGTTAGACAAATAATGCCGGATCATTTGATATTTAAAACTCGTTGGGGTCGTTTAACTAACCGCAATGTTCCCTTAACGGTGTTGATAATGTCGATAATATTATGGGCAGTTAAAATGTTGGATGGTACCTATCCAGCCATGTTTGCATCCGGACTTTTAGTGTCTTGGGTATATTTACGTTTCTATCAACACCATCCCAATGGTCGTGGAGATAGTTCAGAAAGTTTTACTTTTGCCAGTTTCTTTCCAAATGTTATGCAGCCGATTATAACAGTGCTAGTGAATCCTATTTATGTTTGTTGTCTAAAAGTGGGTGTAGTAAAGCCACCAGCACCACCCAGAGTAGCATCAGCGGCCAGTTTGTCGTCAGTATCTATATCCATGCCAGGAGTGGATCCGCATGATGTCGAAAGAAGAAGGTAAATGCCAAAAAAAGTTAAATATACAATAAAATAATTCAATCTTGTAAAAATTTCCTTGCAGACAAATAGCTTTAAAGGCTTTAAGTGAGCGTTTGAAATCCACAGAAACTTCTAGGCACTCTCAGTTACCCAAATCATTTCCCACAGTAACAGGACATAGTCATGGTCATGGCCAGCATCAACATAAACATCATGGTCATCACGCAGGCCATAGCCATCATCATGGCTCTGGTCACAGTCATGGTGGGGCAGGTCACAGTCATTCCCATGGTCATGCTGCCATGGGAGGCCATGGTGAATTACAAACACCTCCTTTTTTGGCGCAACAAACAAACACATCTGCCTCCCCCTCTCAACCCATAACTACAGCTCGTTCAGAGCCCCGCATGATTAGTACTATGAGCCAAATTGCAATACCTATGCCAGCGCCGCCTCCCAAAACAGAAAATGCCGCTATAGGTTCTACAGATTTTAATGCAGATGCTAGCAACAGCGATAGGGCGTTACTCATCGATATGTCTAACGATAACACAACAACACAGTAATTTTAAGTTAAGTAGCAGATACAAATAAATACAATTAATTAAAAGTGGAACGAAGTATATAACAAAAATAAAGAAAACTTTCAGTTGATCATGATGACGATGATGATGATGCTGCTTTAAAAGGCCAAGCAAGCAGTGATCTTAATATTATTAATTTTTTTTTGTTTTTTATTATTTAAATAAAACATAATGTATATGTATAATAAAATAGTAATTATCTTATTAAAAGAAATATAGTACGTAAATTTTCTTATTTAAAAAAAATTAAATTGGCGTTATTTTATTTCGAAAAAAAAAAAATAATAATAATAAATAAATAAATAATTATATAATTAATAAGTTTATTCTTTGAAATAATGTTCAAATGCAATAAAAAATAAGTGCTTTTAGAAATAATAAAAATTTTAATGGTTTAAAAATAAAATATTCAATTAATTCAGAAATTTTAAAATTATGTATTATGCAAAAATTAAAAACAAAAAATATAAATAAGTATTTAAAAACATTTTTTTTTTAATTAAAAAAAATATATTACTTAAATATTTGTATATTAAGAAATTTTAATGCAGCAAAGAGTAACTCCAAAAGCCTCGTCCGTATTATCTTTAGAATTTATGTTTTCAGAAATTAAATTCCGACTTTTTTATATTTTTATTAAAATTTGATTATTTCAATGTTTTCATTTTAAAGAATTAAATTCCCAAAGGATTAACGTAGAAAAATCGCAAACATAAAAAATAAGGATTCTGCATTGCAAGGAAATTATTAGATAAAAACATTTGCTTATAATTAGATTTATTAACAAAAATAATTTACTGGATTACGTAGTGGCGACACACTTTTTGGAATTCTTAAATTTTCTGCTTTTTTTCATATTATTGAGCATAAAAACAAATTGCTGCCTTGTGTATCTAAAAAAATATTTCACTGCTTATTTTCTATAGGGATTAATGATTTTATTTTGTATCTTCTTATTAGTTTTATAAAACGTACGTATGGTTTTTTTTTAAGTGATAAAAATAGTTTAAAAGTAAAAACTTCTTCGTTTTTTTCCTCTAACGCTCTCTTTCTAAGAATATTTTTTAAGACAATTTAAAAAACATTTCAATAAATTTCTTTTCAATTCTCATCTATAATATTGCTGTTGTTGTTGCCAAGAACTTTGTCCGCCTCCCGATGGATTATTAGCATTGCCCGACGAAGATTCATAACCTGGATTATTACCTGAGGAATTGCCTCCGGCAGCACTACCAAATGAATTCAAAACACTACTATAATACGAAGCATCTGCCACCGATTCGGAAGGCTGATGATGACTCTGGCTGAGAGGTGTCTTTTTGAGCGATTGATGTAGAGCCACTTTGCCCTGATGACAATCTTGAGCATTGGCATTGTTGATACGTGCCAGATTGGCTTGTGTTAACGAGGAATGAGGGTTCGTAGGTTGCATAGTTGCAGAGCCAGGTGGAGCAATGGTGCCAATATTACTGGTTGAACGTAATGGAACACGTTGTGTCAATAAAGTGGAGGGAGCTTGTATGGGTGTTACGGTAACCGATGATTCGGATAGTTTACGTTGCATACCAGACTCAGGTTTGATTTCGGCAGGTGGTGGTATTGGGGCCGGCGGAGGAGGTGGTGGCGGTTGTGTAACATGACGATGATTGATGTGAGCCTGTAAATCTCTTTGTGACAAATATGTTCGCCTGCAGCCGGTATTGCCATATCTACTGCCGCTGTGGGTACACATAAACACTGTGCCCAGGCCTGACTGTTCTACTCTTACCACCTTATCATTACAGCGAGGACACACTTTAACCGGTTCCGTACGTGCACATTTCAAACAAAATACGTGTTTGCAGGGTATCATGCGACCATAGTGTAAAATGGGTTTGTCACATTGATCACAAATGTGGATCATGGGGTTTAATACCTTTTCGCCAATTAAATTTACTTTATGATTCCATTTCAAACGCAACATAGGCTCCGGAGGACCTCTGCAAAGCGTTGTAAATGTGGGAGCCTCCAACTGTGAAATATCAGCTTCCATGTCAACTAAAATAGAGAATATATAAGAAAAACTAATAACATCTACAAAGATTTTAAATTTTACTTGTTTGTGGCACAATAGTTGTTGGCAGTTGTGCAGGTGCCGGTGGAACAGTTGGCTGCTCAGGTTGTGTTACTGTCGCAGCCACATTAGTACTCTCTGCTGGAGGCTGTATATTTCCAACAGTAGTTGCAGTTGCTGCTACTTCTACTGCCGGTTCGTTTGTCTTGGACAGATCATTCATTACGGCATCTTCACTAGTGTCCAGCAACACATTGTTATTAACACTACTCGCTGAAACATCACCATCTTCGGCCACCACTCCTGAACTACCATCAAATGACTGGTCCATAGATACTTCTTCATCGCTAGAAACAACTACTGCGGCTTTTTTGCCTCTACCACGACCGCGTCCGCGGCCTCTACCGCGAGCTCTAGTGCCGCGACCACGTCCCCGACCTCTTTTACTAACAACATCTTCACTGTCCATTTGATTTTTTTATGCTCTGGACGTTTTTAAACAATTTTATTAAGAATTTTCTTATTTTTGTCTACCAAATTCTGAAAGAAAATATTCACGTATAATCGCTTCGTCCACAAAAATGCTGCTTCTTCTTAAACAACCAATCTACACGTACTAGCGTTATTAATATAAAATAAGAAAAACGCGAATTTTATACAAAAAAAAAAAATAAATAAATAAATGAACACAGCCATAGACAGTGTACACTAACTAAGGTAGTTTATCCACTATGACCATATATTCATTTGTATAAGGTGACTGTTTTTAAAAAATCCAACATGGCTGTCACAGTTGATATTTTTTTAGCCTCTCACAGAACGAAAAAACTGATAATCAAAATAAAATTAGAAAAAAATCCACAAATTAGTATGTAAAATGTAAACAAAAGAAAAAAATTAATTTTGTTTTCACTCCAATAAATTGAGCAGAGAATAATCAACTAATCCTATGTAATTATTAATAACTTGTCAATCCAAAGTAAGAAAATTCTACAAAATAAATGCAAACTATGTAATCTTAAAAAAAAAAAAACACTTTAATACAAAAAGTAACGATCAACATTTTCATATCAGGTATAGCAGACAATTAATATCAAAAATAAAGAAAACAATTTTTGCTCACTAAATAAAGATTATTCTTTTTGCGAAACACTGAATCTTGATAGAATATTTTTTTTTTATTATAAGAAAATTTTGTGAAATTGTGATGATATTACATAATCTTTCATTCACTAATTTTATAATTTTTCAAAATTAAAAAGGATGCAACTCTGTTTATAATTGAAAAATACAGATGTTTACAACCATGTGTAAAAAATTGAATTTCAAATTTTGTTTCTCTATCGCTGTTTATAAAAGAACATAAATACTTTCATAAAAAACAACCTTTCAATATAAAAATAATAAATATACCTATAATAAACTGTTAAGTTGTCCATATTATTGTGAATAATTTTTCCCGCTTATGTAAAATTTAAACTATTTTTTTTTATTTACACAAAAATTAATTAACAACTTTTTTCTTTGACTGTATCGGAAGATATGAAATTCACCTTTGTTAATATAATCAAATGCAACTCTGTGAGTTGATAAACATTTACTACACCCTTTTGCAACCGTGGCTAATGGCTACCTGGGGCTGTGGTGAATTGTGGCAACATCTTTCTTTTTCTCGTAACGCCATTGCAGGCGTGTAGTGTTTTTTAAAGTTGTCCAAGAAAAAAAATCATTAAACATCCAAAATGGTATGTTAATTTTAATAAAAATATTTAAAAAATCTTAAGAAAGATGTAACAAATTTTCCAATGGTATAATTATTTTGAAAGTGCCACAAAATGTCGAGAAAATCTGCTTAAAAAAGAAATTATGAAATTGAAAAATTGCGACGTCAGAAAATGTGTTGTTAGAAAGTGTTGGTGTGATGGCGTTTTTTCATGGGATGATGATACACGAAGTCATCGGTAACTAAGTCTTCGTATTAAATTATAAGTTAACAAAAAGTGACGAGTGCAAAATGACGTATGCAGTTTTTTGAATAAAGGGATTCGTTTTTTTTCCATTGATGCAATTATTGGATTTTAATGTCCTTGGAAAATTTGTTAATCATTTCTTTGTTCGTTCGCTTTTTTTATAATTTCATAATATTGTGAAATTAAGAGTAACAAATAATATGATATATAATATAATTTTTTTTGTATTCATTCTTAAATGTCTGGTTCCAATAGGTCAACTTCACCGTCGACGAAATCCGTGCTTTGATGGACAAGAAACGGAACATCCGTAACATGTCCGTCATTGCTCACGTCGATCATGGCAAATCTACTTTGACCGATTCCTTGGTGAGTATATTAATTACATACATATGTTATATGCTTATACATATATCAGATGAGATAAGATATATAAGGGGGACTTAACCCCACCCATTATAAGAAATAAAATAATTATATTATTTTTATTGGTGGGGTTTATAGGTATCTAAAGCTGGTATTATTGCTGGTGCCAAGGCTGGTGAAACTCGTTTCACTGACACCCGTAAGGATGAACAGGAACGTTGTATTACCATCAAGTCAACGTAAGTTTTATATGAAATGTTTTATGTATATGTGACAAATTTTTTGTTGGTGTAAACATTGTCTATATCTTCTCTTTTTTTTTTGTATCATCTGCAGTGCCATCTCTATGTACTTCGAAGTCGAAGATAAGGATTTGGTTTTCATTACCAATCCCGATTTATGTGAAAAGAACAGCAAAGGTTTCTTGATCAACTTGATCGATTCACCCGGTCACGTCGATTTCTCTTCTGAAGTAACTGCTGCTCTCCGTGTCACCGATGGTGCTTTGGTCGTCGTTGATTGTGTTTCTGGTGTATGTGTACAAACCGAAACTGTATTGCGTCAAGCCATTGCTGAACGTATTAAGCCCATTTTGTTCATGAACAAGATGGACCGTGCTTTGTTGGAATTGCAATTGGATGCCGAAGAATTGTACCAAACTTTCCAACGTATTGTTGAAAACGTCAACGTCATCATTGCCACCTACAATGACGATGGCGGTCCAATGGGTGAAGTACGTGTTGACCCCTCCAAGGGTTCCGTCGGTTTCGGTTCCGGTTTGCACGGTTGGGCTTTCACCCTCAAACAATTCTCTGAAATGTACGCCGAGAAATTCAAGATCGATGTTGTTAAGCTAATGAACCGGTAAGTTGAAGAGTAACTTGTATTTGTTATTTTTTATAATGGTATGAATTAAAGACGCTTTTAGCACAATTCGTGTTGTTCATAAAGAATAGGGCATTTGATTTTAAATCTTTTGTTCTAGGCTTAAGGACTGAGCAACAAGTGCATATAAAAGCAGAGTAAACGCACTAAAGATCTCTTTTTCTGACACTTAGTGTTGGGAAAAGATTGAACTTTAGTTTTTATTATTGAGTTGTTAACGCTGAGTAGTGACCTCTTTCCTAATGTCAAATCTACTTATGCTAAAGATTCGATGAAACAGTTTTAATTAGAAAAAATATGATAGGGTTGTTTGTTTCAATTTCCATTTATTTTTTTTTTTTTTTGAAAATTTGAACAAAAATTCTTTGCTGATGTATACCAAATATTTAAATTTTCTAAGCAAAATTCCAATATCTCTTATTAATTTACAGTCTTTGGGGTGAAAACTTCTTCAACGCCAAGACCAAGAAATGGCAAAAACAAAAGGAAGCCGACAACAAACGTTCCTTCTGTATGTACATCTTGGACCCCATCTACAAGGTCTTCGATGCCATCATGAACTACAAGAAAGAAGAAATTCCCACCTTGTTGGAAAAGATTGGTGTCACCTTGAAGCACGAAGATAAGGATAAGGATGGCAAAGCTTTGTTGAAGGTTGTTATGCGTACCTGGTTGCCCGCTGGTGAAGCTTTACTTCAGATGATTGCCATTCACTTGCCTTCACCTGTAGTAGCCCAAAAATACCGTATGGAAATGTTGTACGAAGGTCCTCATGATGATGAAGCCGCCATCGCCGTTAAAAACTGTGATCCCGAAGGTCCTTTGATGATGTACATCTCTAAGATGGTACCCACTTCCGATAAGGGTCGTTTCTATGCTTTCGGTCGTGTCTTTGCTGGTAAAGTAGCCACCGGTCAAAAGTGCCGTATCATGGGCCCCAACTACATTCCTGGCAAAAAGGAAGATTTGTACGAAAAGGCCATCCAACGTACCATTTTGATGATGGGTCGTTATGTTGAAGCTATTGAAGATGTTCCCTCTGGTAACATTTGCGGTTTGGTCGGTGTTGATCAGTTCTTGGTTAAGACCGGTACCATTACCACTTTCAAGGATGCTCACAACATGAAGGTAAGTTGGGAAATTGTAGATTTTAACATAAATCGTATAGTTTTTGATTTGCAATGATGATAATAAACACAGACCTGTTCTGAATTACACACCCATTATTGAAAGACAAAAGTTTACTGATTTTATGGTTATAATTAAATTCAATTTCTTTTCAAGTTATATATTTTCGTTAGCTACAGCAGGATTTCTTTTTTTTACTTTTCTTTCTAGGTCATGAAATTCTCTGTATCCCCTGTCGTGCGTGTTGCTGTTGAACCTAAGAACCCTGCTGATTTGCCCAAATTGGTTGAAGGTTTGAAACGTTTGGCCAAATCCGATCCTATGGTACAATGTATCATTGAAGAATCCGGTGAACACATTATTGCTGGTGCCGGTGAATTGCATTTGGAAATTTGCTTGAAGGATTTGGAAGAAGATCACGCTTGTATTCCTTTGAAGAAATCCGACCCCGTTGTATCTTACCGTGAAACCGTTTTCGAAGAATCCAACCAAATGTGCCTCTCCAAGTCTCCCAACAAGCACAACCGTTTGCAAATGAAGGCTTGCCCTATGCCTGACGGTTTGCCCGAGGACATCGATAACGGTGAAGTCAGCTCCAAGGACGATTTCAAGGTTCGTGCCCGTTACTTGGCTGAGAAATACGATTATGATGTAACTGAAGCCCGTAAGATCTGGTGTTTCGGTCCCGATGGTACTGGTCCTAACTTCATCTTGGATTGTACCAAGTCAGTACAATACTTGAACGAAATCAAGGATTCCGTCGTTGCTGGTTTCCAATGGGCCACCAAGGAAGGTATCTTGGCTGATGAAAACATGCGTGGTGTACGTTTCAACATCTATGATGTCACCTTGCACGCTGATGCTATCCATCGTGGTGGTGGTCAAATCATTCCAACCACTCGTCGTTGCTTGTACGCTTGTGCTATCACTGCTGGTCCTCGCTTGATGGAACCTGTATACTTGTGCGAAATCCAATGTCCCGAAGTTGCCGTTGGTGGTATCTACGGTGTATTGAACAGACGTCGTGGTCACGTATTTGAAGAATCCCAAGTCGTCGGTACTCCTATGTTCGTCGTCAAGGCCTATTTGCCTGTCAACGAATCCTTCGGCTTCACTGCTGATTTACGTTCCAACACCGGTGGTCAAGCCTTCCCTCAATGTGTGTTCGATCACTGGCAATTGTTGCCCGGTGACCCATGCGAACCCTCCAGCAAGCCCTACCAAATTGTCCAAGACACCCGTAAACGTAAGGGTCTTAAGGAAGGTCTTCCCGATCTTTCTCAATACCTCGACAAATTGTAAACACTTTTTTGTGTCCTCTTCGTTGTCGTCGTCATTCTTAATTTATTTACGAGAAATTATTACTCATTTGCTGTTGGGACTTCGTCGCTTGATGATCATTTGGATCATGGATCTAATTGTTCAATTTATACGTGGTCTACTTTCTTACAATTTCTTAAACAGTTACAACAATTACTCAAACAGCAACTAACAACAACAATAACAACAAGCAGCAGCAAC
>JACGTJ010004050.1:0-10724 GCA_014858695.1 Chrysomya rufifacies | reverse complement strand
TATATTGGGTTTGTCATTCCGTTTGTAACATGTATGTGAATTTTGGGTCCTGGTATGATTCTAAGTCGATCTGGCGTTGTACGTCTGTCTGTCTGATCTAGGAATACCAAATTTGACATACATATTTCCCTATATAAGTTTTGTTAGGTATTGAAAATGGGAGGAAATGTTATAATCCATAAGGAATTTATGGAACAAAAACCCATGATAATTTGTCATTTTAGACCATTTTAGTACATAACATATCATAAATATGAAACGGATGAACGTACAAAGATGAAATTTAAGGTAAATCATAATATAATAACGTGAAATGGGCGTAAAATGGGCATATTTCGCACTAAATATGAAAGGCAAGAACGTACAAAGATGAAATTTTAGATTGACTGTTAGATAGTAGGAATAATTTCTGAAAAAATGGGCGTAAAACAACCAACCAATCACAAAAATCAGCGATTTTGGTATAGTTTGTGATATATTATGTCATGGAGGAGATAGGCATTGAAATTTTCGATGTATGGTTAGATATTAAGAAGAAATATTTAAATATATTAATTGAAATCGTTTGTTTTTTATTCGATTTATGGTTTTATTATAGCAGGGCTTTCCACTAAATTTTACATCATATAAAAACTGTTATCATTTAAATATACTTTAAAATATTTCGATGGTGGGTATTAAAGTTTCGGCTTAACCAACTATAACATTCTTACTTGTTTTTAGTGAAATATTAATTTTGTATATAAAAAAGTAGCAGAGAGTGAATAGGAGTAATATTTATTATTTATTTTGTATGAAAATATGTGCCAACAACGTGCCTAGAGTTTTTTTTATCATTCTTATCAAATAAACACAATTTCCGCAAATAATTATAAAATTGAGAAGCAACAATTTAAAAAAAAAGTACAACAATATTTACTTATAGTTTTTTTTTGTTTCCAGTGTAATGAAAATAAAACACAAAAACAAATGCTTATAGTAATAGAAAAGTGAAGGTGGTGGTAAAGTAAAATAAATCATTAAAAACCGAGTCTAACAATCAATTTCCTGTCATCTTAATAAGCGCGTTTTTGTTGTTATTTATTTTTCTTGGGAATCACAACAAGGCAAGAACCTATTGATAGCACAAGTACATACATCCACTATTTCGAAACTAAATTACTTGTAGTATCGTAAAATAAAATGAAAAGATTTGATAGTAAGTTATCTTGAAAAATGCAAGTAAAACATTAAGAGGAACTAGAATTCAAGTTTATTAATATTAAATAATTTAATATACATTTACAATGTCTCGTTTAATGAGAAACAAACATTCTAAAGTTATTAATTTTAATTCTTAATAGATAATTGCACAGTGATTTCATTGCATTAAATGTTTTAAGTATAATCAAGTCACTTCAAGTCAGATCAAAATATTTTTAATAAGTTTCGTTTCTGCCCAGATCATTATCAAGATATTTTTAGAGTTGCGAATATTACTCGCATATTTTAGAATTTTATTCACCCTCCCTTATTTGGGAGGGTCATTTGAATGGAAATTTGACGAAATAATGAACCGATTAAAATGAAGCTTGGCACACAAGTTAAGATAAATAAGAAAATTACACATATTAATTTTCATCATTTAAGCGAGTTATGAGTTAATAACTTTATTCCGCGATACATTGGTATGGGGACTAGATGAAATAAGGGGCCGATTATGGGCAATTTCAATAGGCTTGGTCTCAGTACCAAAATGATTATTTGAAATTTCATAGCATCAAAATTGCACAAGCTAAACATAGACAACCATCCTTAAACTTAACGGTGGATGTTCGAATTTGTTCTCTATATTATAAACATTATATTCTCTGCACCTATGGTGTGCCAAATTTTATAACTTCAACATTGCAGAAGCTTTACATGGACAACCAGCCTGCCGACCAGACTGACGGTATCGAACGGTAAACTTAACGGAAATTCTGAAATTCGGAAATTTGCTAACTCTTTCTACAAAACTTGCGTTCTACAACACAATATCGTAAAGAAACTGAAAAAAATTTCACACATAAAACTAAATTTCTTAAACAATAAATCAGAAGCTTCGAAAGAAGCTGACGCATTTTATTTCCTAACATTTTTCGACTTCTGCAAGCATTTACTCCAAAATCTAGCATCATGAGTGGTTTTCTATACTGCTGATGAAGTTCATTCATTACATTATAAAAATAATTCTAGTATGTAAGAATTGTTTCGTAACTAAGAATTCATATGGAAACAATAGAAGTTAAAGAACCGATTATTCCTCATCTAAATAGGATTTGAACTCGCAGGTTAAATAACCTTCTTGAAATTTCAGAAATATATCGTTTAAACCCTTATTCTGGGAAAATATTTATATTAAACGCTAAGTGAAATACTAGACACAGTAAAATACAGACTTTTGAGAGTTATGCAGCATTATCCATCATTCCGGGAGAAGATTTGTATGGAATTGTTTCAACAATTTAAAGGTTATCAAATGTACTGAAGAACTATTGATTTTTAGAAATACGCATGCAATCTATTGAGAATATTTACCTAATGAATAATATTATATATGTTATTTAAAAATCTTATCATGAAGATAGTCTTCAGGTGAAAACTTCAACAAATACTAATTGTTTACTAAAGACAATCCAACAATATTTAATTTCCAAATCACGAATACGTATAAACGAAGATGATTTTATTTCGCAAAGAATTTTAGATACATTGGAAGACAATACGAATTTATTAAAGTTAGTTTTGAATTTGTTTAAAATTTTTTAGTGTATTAACATAACAAAAGAAACTGTAATCCTTAAACCATAAAAAACCAAATTAATAATGCATATAAATGTATAAAATTATTTATGTTACCAGGGTCGATTATGTTTAAAGGCCTTGAATTTTGTCTAAATTTGTTTTTCATTTTGTTTTTTTATCAAATTATCTTAAAATAATTTGACGTAAATGTTAAAAGCCAACAAGTTTTATTTTAACATTTTTGCAGAATAAATAATTTTTAATGCATAAATTTAAGAACAAGTTTTGTTTTCAATGAATTAAGTTGTTTTATTATTATTGTTATTGTTATTATTATTATTTAAAATATGCAAATTCGACAGACTTATAAAAATATATGTTAAAAAATATGTTTTTAAACAAGAATTTTGTGGTTATATTTAAATTAATTAAAATATTTATATTATTATAATTATTTTAATATTAATTTCGTGTGTATGATTTTTAAAATTAACATACGTATGTATGTATGTACGTCACTGAATAAATTAACATATTTTCTGCATATTTAATGTATATTTTATGAAATTCATTAGGATTTTTACACATAAATTATGTTCGTACGTTTATGTTTTGAGATAAAAATATATTTTTAGGTATCTCCCTAATAAATAATTTATATTACAAAATCATCAGCTTTTAAAATGACAATAACATGTTTAATGATTGGCAATTTTGTTTGATAAATATTTATGTATTTAAATTTTTATGGTATTTTGCTTATTGGGATCACTAGCTCATTTCAACTTAGTTTGGACAAAATAAGAATAAAGAATAAAAGTTTCACTTTTGAACAAAAGTATGCTTTAACTTATCTACCATATATCCAAAGTTAAACCATAACTGAAAACAAAATGTTTGTTAATTAAAAAAAAAAAAAAAATTTGGCTCCAGTTAAAAATTAGAGCACAATACATTAGCAGAAATGTAAACATCTGAAAACGTAAACGATTCTGAAACATAAAAATACGTCTTTTCAAGGTTCTGAGTTTTTCATATTATCCGGATTCATAGAGTAAGGAAAATTTTCAACATTTGCTGATCATTAACTGTAGGACTTAATCCGTCATCTAATTATAAATACACCATCATAGGAGGAGAGCGTTGTGCGAATGTTTGTAATACAGAGACAAAATTTCTTATCACCCACCTTTAAGCAAATTTCGTATTTCATAAAAGCGTTCGATCTCTTCAGGATCTCTAGAAATTTGAGACAGATTATTATGTTGGCACAGTAACCAATTTTCATTCTCATTAGCTCATTATTTCACCAAGCTCCCATATAATCATAAAACACATATAAACGATAAAATATGTGGTAAGGTCGTAATTTTATGGATATTTTGTTACAGATTATTACTTCGATAACAGAATAAGAAAATGCTTAAATATGTGAGTAAAATTAGCAATTTTTAAGATATCTTGGTAAAGTTCGTCCTAGATGGACAAAAAGACAAAACCTTTAAAAAATTAGTAAGGACTCTTCATTATTTCACCTTGCATATAGTGATGTAGGGTATAATATAGTCCGGCTTGTTCGACTAAAGCACTCTTGTATGTTTGTTTTTTTTAATTACAGGCAAACGTTTGCGAAAACTGACTGATAAGCTAAAGGCCAGATTTTCCACAGTTAGCTTTTGATGTTAGAAATTTTGCCATATTTCAGAGTTACAAATAAATGTTGTGATTTAACAAATATATTTTCATAACTTATTCCATAGTACAAGGAACCATAAAATACTTTTACCATTCTCCTTTTTTGCACACGTAAATCTAATGTGTTGACAAAGGTATACTATTATATTTGTTTATAAAGGATTTAATCAGCCCTTTGAAGTCATGATATATACTTTGTGAAAAATATAAGGTTTGCATGATATTTCAGTAAAATTTGTATAAGAACTCTAGGACACACATTTCGATAATATTGATATTCAAGATGAGTAATGTTGATCTTAAACTAAGATCGGTTATCAGAATTTACTTCCATTAAGGAAGCAAATTTCGTATTTCAAAAAAGCTACTTGAAAGCAATATTGAGTTCTTGTGTGGGATTGGTTAATTACTTAACTTTAAATTGTATTACAAAATTGATTTAAGTGGCCAACATTTTAAACGAACTGTTTGAAATGCAAACTATAAATCTGTGATGTTTTTTCCACCAATTTGTAAGCCTTTTGAAAATCGGGAACTAAAAAATGTTAACTTATTAGGAACATAAGTTAATTCGTAAATTATAGATAGTTTGGGGAATGAGTTTTAAGCTATCGTCTAATTTAAACAATTCTTTAACTAAACGGGGTTATAAAACAAGAAAGGTTAACAAGTCGATTAAAATTTAAGGGGCAAACTAATTAGTTGAACATTTAAATATAACAATGATTTTTACAGTAATTTTTCACAAGGAATTCAATATTTTTAAAATGAATTATCAGTAAATAAGATCTGATCATATATTTATAAGTAAACATATTATGATCACTACAAACAAATTATCGCTCTTAACACAATTAAATTTTATGTGATAGCCTAAAAATCTTACTCTTTGAGTAGATCAATGAATCGCGCATACCATTCATGTTCGGTACTCTGACCTTTTTTATTTTGTTTTCTTTTTCATCACAAAAATAAACAATCTGTTTTTTTTACTTTTATCGCATGTATTATGCAAAACAACTAAAGAGAAAAGAGCAATAAATATTGAGCACAAAATAAAAACGAAAAAAAAACTAATAGTACGTAGTAAATTCCCATAAATATGTATATTTAAATGTATTTTATTTACGATAAATATTTCTTGATAATATCGTATTTCACAGTAAATTTATATACTTGGTATTAAGAAATCTTAAGTTCCAATTAAATTTTTTTATTATTACAGATTTGAAAATTCAATTATTTAATAAGTTCAGTCTAAAAATATTATTCAATTTTCCAATATAAAAAGTAATCAAATTATTTTTTTGTGGCTTTCAAGTTATTAACTTTGGCTTAAAAAAGTGGTTGTGCTAATTATTTTTGCTACAGACAACTTTCATAAAATTCACCCACTCACACACACTCAATTCTATACAAATTGTTGTTGTTTTTTTATTAAACAGTCATTTCATATGAAAAAAGAAAGAAAGAAAAAAATGTTTGTTTTCTTAGATTTATTCTTTTATATTTTATTTGTGTTGATTTCATTTTGTAATAAAGTTTGTATTTCTTTATGTTTTTTTTTTCTTTTCTTTTTTTTATTATTTCTCTTTAATCAAATCTGTTAAGCTAATAAAATATTTCATTATAATTTAATAATAATTTGTTTTTGATTGTTGATTAATTTTTACCGTTTCTTTTGTTGTTTGATATTTAATTCAGTTTTGTTTTTATTAATTTTGTTTTCTTTCTATAATTTAGACGTTGTTGCTGTTGTTGTTTATTTTTAGTAATTATTTATCTTTTAGTTTTTAAATCACTGGAACGGAATCGGTATCAACCCACTTAGTACACGTCTTAATTAACACTGAGCTGAAATCGAAAAGTATCGCAAACAAAATACTTCACTTTTATAGCAAAAGTTGGTTGAAGTCAGTTGAGTCAACACTCCCATATATACATACTAACACGTTTACTCACATACACACACACACACACACACACAAACACACGTTGTTATGTATGGCTCTGCTAACGCTGACGATCGTTTTTCTTTATGATAGTTTTAGCCGACTAGTTGACTTGGCTTGTTCGCTAGCTGTTGTTTGTTGACTTGTTGTCTGGCTGCTTGGTTAGTTTTTATGCTCTACACCATTTATTGGATATTATGCCTTTTGTTTTCACAGTTGTAACGTTTAGAATAAAAGTTTCAATCGATAAGTACATAAATCTCTCTGATTTGAATTAGTAATGTTTGTACGCATAAAGAATAAACAATCACAAGAATTAGATACATTTCTAAAAGACGAAGTCATAGTCATTATGTGAATTCAATACATTTTCCAAGCGAGAATGTTTCTGCAAAACCATGTATTCCGGGATTTCTCCAGAAATTTAGTTATTGTCAGTTCCCGAATTCTTGGAAATTTTTGTGTGGTATATCGGAACATGCTTTCTTTTAATTAAATCCTTAAAATATCATTATTTTAATATTTTCGTTGAGATTAAAAAAAAAATAATAATACATAATTCTTTGCAATATCTAAAATCCGAGGAATGAAAAAAAGTATGATAAATAAATAAGTTAAAATGTTATATTCGGCTTGGACGAATCTTTAATGCCCACCACCAAATTATATTAAAGTATATTTAAGCGATAATATTTTTTGTATAAAGTAAAATGAAATAAAAGAAACTATTTTAATTAATGTATTTAAATTTTTGTCAAGTTTATTATTACGAACTTACGATACATCGAAAATTTCATCGTTTATATTATCACAAAATATACCAAACTCATGGATTTTTGTGGATAGGCGGGGCACGCTTTTTTCACAATGTTCTTCCTACTATGTAACAGACAGTCCTTCCTTTCATACTTAGAGCGAAATATGCCTAAAAAGGCCATAATTTTTTGTGGGCGGGGCACGCCCATTTTCTACAAAATTCTTCCAACTATCTTACAATCTAAAATTTCATCTTTGTACGTTCTCCCGTTACCATATTATGATTGATCTTAAATTTCAACATTGTACGTTCATCCGTTTCATATTTATGACATATTATGGACTAAAATATCCAAAATTACAGATTTTTTGGTTCTTTTTTCAATAACTTCCTCATTTATAATCCAATTCTGCCCATTTTCAACACCAAACAAATCGTATATAAAATAAATTTCTATCTAGCTCAACACGTGCGATCTATATCATGCTTTCATCAGGCAGACTGATGAACATCGCTAGATCGATTTAGAATCGTATCAGCACCCATAATATATACATATTGGGGTCTTAGATAAATTTTTTAACATGTTACATCATTTTTTGATAGTAGGTATAAAAACCGCGGACATAGCTATGAGTTTTTAGCATATTTCGAGAAAATAGTTGAAATAAAATGTCGGCGATGTTAAGGGCATATAGGAAGCGTTACAGATGAGCAATTTTAGAAGCAAAAATAACTTTTTTTTTATCTTTCTGTGTCTCTTTCTAAGCTTTGTTACTATTGTCCCTGTTTTGTTAAAACTATATTTTAATGTTTTTTGCCAAGACCCAGACACAACGGAAAAACAAGATACAAATAAAAACTCTATTCTTAAATAAACTTTTTATCAAATATTTCAAAAAATTATTATAAAAATAATATTTTACAATTACTTAGAAAGCGTTTTTAATTGAGATGTAATGTAATAATTCGAAAATAACAGATCATTTTCTTTGCGAATTTTCTTTTGTTTTGAAAACAAGAATATCCTGAAAACTAGATCCTTCAATTCGAGAGGCTTATTGAAACACAAAATCCGAATACATAGAAATTTTGTTAGGTTTTTTGCAAAAATGCCTTTACAGTAGTATGTCCCTTTTTTAAATAAAATTCCCTTTTTTGTCCTATTATTTTTGTTTTAATCCCTCATAGCGACGTTGGTATCAAGTGAAAGACCTCTCCAGCGATAATTTGTTACAATAATTTAACCCACTTAGCGCCGAAAATAACTTATTTTTATACTTTATTATTTTTCATAAAAGTAAAAGTAAAACGAAATCATTATTATAGAGGAACATTCACACAAATGGAGTCCTTATTGAATTGCTGAATCATCTAACTACTTCCGATTTATGATCACGAATTTCCCGAGCAATGACTTTCATATAGCTATAAACAATCGTATCTGGAGTTGAGTCCATCACTCCAGGCTCCAGAATGGGATGCTGTAGTCTAAAAGACTGCTCATCTTAAACAATTACCGATTAAAATATCGAAACAAATAATCTCTTGAAGCCAAATGCTTCTAATAGTTACGAAAAGAACATTTATATTCAACTTGTATGTATTTAGATGGCAATACATTATTTGGGCTGATGACTTTTTTGCAACAATGTTAAAGTAGCAGTAGTAAATATTACTGAAGTACGTCTTGCCACTGAATCTTTGGCGGTTGTAAAGTGCATTTGTTGCTTTATAGATGACAATAGACAATTCAAAGTGAGTGTTTTATCTGAAGTACCACCAAACACCTTGGTTTGGAAATTCAATTTTGGACTACTAGAGTTTGACTTAGTAAGTCTTAGTTATTAAATATGATGAATTAGACCTCTGCCTTAGATCACTTACTAGAGCAGCGTTGAAAAAAAAACACTTTAACTATATGTAATATTATTAGTCTTTTTAAAAGACCTATTAGGATTTGTTGGAAATATATTTCTATAGATATAAAATACTCAGAAGGGGAAATCTTTGAAATATGTTGAAAGAGACTTAAGTTTAATTAGAAATATGGTAATTTACTAAAGAATTTCGATTAATCTGCGACACTATAGCGCGAGAATTTCTTTAGTTGGCAGTAAGTGGCGTTTGGTAATATAAAACTTAACTTAATTGAAGAACGACGTAAAGAACTTATAAATATCATTATCATGATTACATTTAATAATTGTGTGATTATATACCCACCACCAAAAATGATGTGGTAAATATTAGTCATTCCGTTGCAACATGTTAAAATATTCGCCTCAGATTCTACGTCAATCTAGCAATGTCAGCCCCTATGTCTATTGAGATGATAGGTATAAATGATACTACCAAATAGAAGATTATTTGAAATCGTAGTAAGATGTCTAGATTTAACCTAATAATGTTCGAATTGATCACATTATTATTCATTCATATTTTTGTTTTTAATCAAATGCGAAATCTTATTCTCAAAAAATAAAACTTTGATCAGCTGGACAATTGTGTTGCGTTACAACCATATTATGGTTATTCGAAATCATTTTATATAACCATAATAACCTAAGTAATTGTTCATAGGGATTAAAATGTTCGAGTAAGATCAAGTATTTGTTGTTTTATAATCACTCTGTCTTCTTGTTAGTAATAAATTTTTGCTGTAATATTACAACAGAACATTTAACTTATACTAGTTGCTTACGAACACGGTTGATATTGTTATAATTTACAGAATATACAATTTTTTTATTGGTAACAAGCGTTTTCTGTCAACCGATAACAGACTTCAACGAACCAAAATGAGCCCAACCACAATAACAAAACCAACCATTGCTTTAGTTTACTTTATTTAATATTAAAAATCACCATAAATTACAAAACTTCTTATTCTACATATTTGTTATTTATTAATTCTATTATTTTATTAAATCTTAAGCTTTTAATAATTAGCTATAAAAAACATTGTTTTGATCTAGAATGTAATTGAATACACGTATGTGTGTCTTTCTTTAGCCATATCTAGATGTATGCACACATCATTAAACTTAATAAAACCACCAATAAACCTGATAACCGGGTTGGGTTTGATCGTCATATGTAGCCGGTAGTTGTAAAAACATTGCTCCTACTACAGAAAACAGCAATGAGTAGTTGTTTTACAGGTTTTGGTCGTAAGGCAACAAGTTGCTTTCCAACAAGTTGTTAATAATCTAAATACAATATTCGTATCATATCAAATTCCGCATTCAATCAAAGCAAAGTAAATGTTAAACATAAACAACATACGAACGGACTGACGGTCAGTCAGTCAGTCTGTTAGACAAATAGGTTGATAAACAATATGATAATTTTTATGGTACAAGGGAGTTAATTGAATCATTGAATTGCAGCGCGTTAGAAAGCATGATAGGAATATAAACGTAACTATAAAGTAAATATGTTAAATAATCGTTGTGAGATCTTTGACTTCTAATCTAATTAAATTTTAAGTAAATATCAGAAATTAAGTTTATTTATTTATAATTTTTTTATACCCACCATCAAAAAATGAT
>JACGTJ010004044.1:14802-26888 GCA_014858695.1 Chrysomya rufifacies | reverse complement strand
TTTGCCGATTTAATAAATTTCATAAATGTCACTTATATGTTAAAAACCATATTCCTGGTGTTGGTTTACACTTTATGGGCGCTAGGTGAAAAAATGAACCTACCATGACCATTTTCCACAAGTTACATTCCCCTAACAAATTAATAATCTCTACCAAATTTCATTGAAATATCTTTAAACTTGCGACTTCTCCCAAATTTTTAATAATCTTTTCACCATTTGGAAGTACATTTGTAGGGGAACTAGGTGTAAAAATGCGCCGATCATGACCATTTTCCACAAGTTAATAATACGTACCAAATTTCGAAATATCTTTAAAATTGCGACCTCAAATCACATATTTTCTCATTTTTATCACCATTTCGGAATGACATTTGTATGGGGGCTAGGTGTAAAAATGGACCTATCCAGACCATTTTCCACAAGTTTGATTCGTATATCAAATTAATAATCTGTACCAAATTTCGTTGAAATATCATTAAAATTACGACCTCACCCACATATTATAAAATTTTTGACATTTGTGTGGGTGCTAGGTGAAATAGTGGATATTATAATGAAACTTGGTACATATGTTAAGATCTTTAAAAAATTTCATCATAATACACACTCAATTTAAGCGAGTTATGAGTTTATGTATAAAAAAATGCTATTTAGGTTAATTGTCCTAAATACTATTGTTTACTTTTCTGTTCGGAAAAAAGGTGGCTTAATAGTAATAGTAACATTTTTTAGTGATATTGCCAAATTATGATATTTTTGTAGATATGAAGTAAGGCTCAGGGAAGTAACCAAAAGCAATATTTAAGCAATATATTTCTTATATGTTTTTGCTGGGTAAGTTTGTTATTGTATGTGTTTAAATTGACGACATCACATTCTTCATTATCATTACCCGTTTGACCAAAAGTTTGGTATTTGATAATCGAAAAGTTTAACATTAAAAATATGTGCTATTAAAAAATAAAATTCGAATGGATCTCTTTATCCATCAGATGAGTGCTTGAGTCCTTTACTTTTTAAAATATAAATCAAATTATTATAATTTTTCATGTGTTCTAGAATGTTTTCACATTTTTATTTTTGAATTCTATGGTCAACCGGATCTACAGATAAAAAAAATAGTTTTTGTTGTTTATACTTATTTGTTTTATATAAAATACTCTCCCTCTTTATTTCTATATCGTACACTTTATTATTTGGTGTCCGTCCCGGGAAACATTGTTGTTTTTCGTTTATTTCGTTATAGTTTACATTACTTTTTTGGCAAGATTCCCATACAAAAATACATCAAAGATGTAACGGGTGCGTTGTCGATTAAAATATTATATTTGCGAATAAAATAGATTTCTATAGTTTTGCCTTCAAAAGATCTTTCATATAAAAATATATATTCTATCGTCTCCATCTTCATGCGAAATGAATTAATATTAAATACAAATATTGGCAAAAAATAGAAGTAAAGTTATTGAATCCAAAGGGCTGCAAATTTCTGTTATTTAGAATTATATATGGAAATATTTTTGTGTTATTAAATAAAGTGACATATTTTAAAAATTTTGAAATTTTTTAAGAAATAATATAAGAACTACATATGTCAGGAAATTTTGAAAATATTTTATATAGTTATCGTAAATATTTTAATTTTTATCAATAAAAAATGATCGACTTAACATTATTTAATATTTATTTGCATCAATTAAAAAATTATCTTAAAATTCAACCATATATTCAGAAATTTATGTATGAGTTTTAAAAATGTTTACCTATAGCTCTGGTCATATCAGACTAATATGTAGATTCGGTCTATTATTAAGTTTTAATGTCATTAAATAAATCTGTTAATGATATTCGGTTAATTTTCAAATTAATGATCTCCAACAACTATATTCCTAAAGGCAGGCAACACAGTACTTAGGCTTTTATTGTATTAAATCAGTGCAAACCTGGATTTTTATGGATTTTCTACATCAGTTGATACATAAACAAACTATTTATTCACTCTGTGTGTTAATTTTAAAATGTATTTTAACGTCCATATTTTACACTACTATTCATGGAGTATTGAAGCGTATGTTTTATACTAATCTGATTGGGATTGCCTTTTACAAATTCTTTTTTATTTAGAGAAAAATGTCGTTTCGAAGAGGTGCACAAACTCAAAAGTATGTTCACTTTTTTAAAATCTATCACTAACCTGTAAAATCTCCTACATTTATTGGAACTAAGAATACCGACTGATCATTCTGATTAAATTTTTCTTTTGAAGATTAATCCTTTCTAGATATTTTCGCTACTAATCCGAAATAAATAAACATTTTTTCCTTATGCATGTACAATTTTTGCTATCTAAATTTCACATGATTTTTGACCAATTATTTTATTATATTGTCATTTATGAACATAATTATAAAAATGTTATTCTTGGGATTTCAGACAGTTTTTAAGGATTTTTGAATTATATCAATGAATAATTTAAATTTATTAATTGAATTAAAAAGGAATATAGATCCTAAGAAAATGTATTTCTTTTTCATTAAATTTTACTTTATAATCTTATTCAATTTTTCCAAATAAATTTCTTAATAAAGTCGAATGTATCAGATATGTATGTATATTCAAAGTGGCAAGGTATTGATCCTGAAAATGATATTATACCATATTATTATACCATATTATTCGTTATTATAGCTGATACATTAGTTCATACTGTGATAAAATTTTTCTAATTTAAACCTAGTTTGGAAGGGAGATGGAAGGTTCCCCTTCAAAGTGGTAATTCAAAGAATTAAAGTATGTTAAATTTAGTGTCAGCTCTAAAAGTTATTTTCCAAAATTTTTGATTCCACCATATTGTGCACAGTGAGGAAACCAACCCCCTACAGCCCTGGGGGTGACTTATTGCGGGTCAAAGTAGGATACCTTTGATTAAAAAAAAAACTTTGATTGCTTGTAAAATTTGTATTTCTTGTCCGATTTAAAAGATTTTTATTTATCTCTTGCAGTTTCCAAGTTATATGTATTTGAAATTTCAACTGGTCAAAATGTTTTTTGTATATATAGTAAAAAAATCGCCCGATTTAGTGCAATTTTTTTTTAAACACGTAGTAGATAAAATGATTTATACATCGCCTCCATATTTTAGAATTTGTCGCTGTAAAAGTTTTAATAAATAAATAAATTTACAGTTATAAAGTTATGCATACTAAATTTGTAAAAATGTAATTTTAATTTTCAAAGATCTCTTCATAAAATTTTAATATTAAAGAATTATTTTTTAGCAAACCGAGTATTTATGATGATAAAACGGAGTATTCAAATTCGAAAAATTTTCATTATAAAAACCAAAAACTTAAAGGATTGTCGGTTTAATCGCATTGAAAAATCGACTCAGAATTATACCAGAGTTTATATAAATTATAGAGTTTTTAAATATCCCTTTACATTTTTACATGGAGTTTATTATAAGAAATATGAACTAACAAAGAATATAACTATAACTAACATGGATTAGAGAGTATCTAATGTAGTAAATTGACAATGAAAATATAAAGTAAATTTAAATTGACAATGAAAATATAAAGTATAATACATCTTTATATTATAAATTTGTTCGTGTATTTAAATTTTGTATCCCTATAAATGGAAATTGTGTGAATGTATATCATAGAAATCTTAAAGAAATAATTCTCATAATAACATGTAAATATACTTTTTCATATTCAGATTATAAAATTTTTATTTCGTAAAAAAGTGGCAAGTGGTTAACATATGACTAAAATAGGTAGATAGTAACTTTTATTTCAAAATGATTTGTTAAACACTATATGGGAACAGTATTCAAAAATTGCTTAGGGTAATTTAAAAAAATATTAAAAATAGTGTGTGATTTTTGATGGTGGCATCACTGTTAAGTTGTTTCAACCCTTAGAAGTTTACCTTCTTCCACCCCAAAAATTTCTTCATACTACTACAAGACAGTTACGACAACGAACGAGGCCGAGAACAACAACAAAAACAATAATAATAAAAATAATATCGAAGCGATACGATAGTTACCTTAACCTGTTCTAGTTAAGCTTTTACGCACAACAACAACAACAACGGCAACATCGATAAGAGTAGCAACAACAAAATTGACAAGAACAACATTGATTTTGAAGGAAACAATTGTGTGTGCGTGTAGTTGTTTGTTTCATATCGATGTTGTTTTTTAATGTTGTTCTTTTACGTCGTTTGTTGTTTTGTTTATTGTTTATAGAAAAAGAAGAAATAATAGATTTTATTCAAAAACAGCTACAACGGATGGGGCATAATTACAATTATTTTAACGCACACTCAACTTTGTTTTTCTCGTTATAATGTTTTTCTTTTTATAGTTTTCAGTTTTTAGGGAGAATTAGTGCAAAAAAATAATAAAATAAGAGAAAGAGAGCAAGTGAGTGTGTGTCTGTTTGTACGGTAACGTTTTCACGATGATGACAATGAGAGCGTACGATGATGATTTTTCTTTTATATGTTAAAATCCATTTAGTAGCACAAGAACGAAATCAACCCAGAAATACTTGGCCCAGTATCAATTTGTACGTTTTCCCATAATGTCTGCTATAGATACGTGGACATCGTCGTCGTTGTCGTGTACGGTAGAAGAACTACATAAAAAATAGTTCCAATAAAAAGAATATATAAAATGGAATAGTGAAGAAAAAAAATGATTTTTTTTGCAAATAATTTGTACATAATATGAATAATAACAATCGAAACTCGTTTTGTGTATTAAAGAAAGATCAATTTAATTAAAATAAAAGGAGCGATTGTGAAAAAATCAAATGAAAAATTGAAAAAGTAAAATTTTCTTCCAATACTTATTATATATAGAAATACATCATATATTCGTATGTATAGGAATATATGTATATTTACAAGCGTGCTTGTGTATGTGTTCATATTAGATTTTTCGCCCATATAGATACACACTAACTTTAACCACACGTTCTGTGGCGAATGATTTCTCGGATAAACGAATATAATGTCGTGCTATTTATTCGTGTTTTCGTTCGTTCGTTAATGTGCTTTAACAACAACAACAGACAGCAAAATAGTCAGCTAACCAGCCATCAAAACAGGCTGTTTTTAATGTCGTAAATATTGTCGTCGTTTCTCGTAAAATGCCCTGTTTTGCCAAGAATGATAAGAGAAAAAAAATATACAAATAACAAAATAATAAAAATGTGAAAAAAGAAATCTTTATAGAAATATTAGAAAAAATATATATATACACAATACATTATTATATTTGTAGTGATTCAGCCAAAAAATATTAAAACAATTCAAAATACCAGCTAAATAAACGAATGTCAACGTCATGAAAATTCATATCAATTGATTTAATTTTTGTTAAACACAGTTGTTGCTATTGTTGTATTAAGTTAAAAAAAAATTATTCATAAAAATTTCCCACTTTTCTTAATAAAAAAAAAATTATATATATACATGACACCAGGATATTGATAAATTGTTTTAGTTGTATCATAATAATTGCATCCAGGCAATAAGAGACAGTAACAGGATTCTTTATTGCACAATATTAAATGTAACTCTTTTACTCTTTACATTTTTAAAAATGTCTCCGTTATTCATTTAAGGAAATAATTACATCAACCACCACAGGGATGATAAAGTTAGTGCTTTGTTATTTTAATTAATCAGAACATTTAAGGACAATAAAGAATCTTAAGAAACTTTAACATATTAATAATTTATTGAATATGCATCTTTACGGGAATATTGTTTAAAAAGTTATTATTACAATTTTTAACCAAAATTAATCAACTATTTTTGTTATTTTAGAACGATCCTTTTTTAAATGAAATTCTAAAATGTCTGATTTTTTTAATGTATTGAACCTTCTGTTTTGAAGTTCTTTGCTACTGATGAAACAGAATCAAATTATAATCTGAAGGTATAAGATCCGGGCAGTATTCCTCACACTTCGTTAATAAATTATTAGACACTAGATCCAAGGTATTAAGTAATCCGTTATTATGTATGCATTTGTTGGAAGACAAAGAATTCATGAATGTTGAATCCGGAATAACACAACCATGATCGTCTTGGAATATTATCATGCGTGTTGCCTTTCCCATAGATTCTTATTTGTCAAAATTGTCACTTTTGATTCATGTAGCGCCAAAAGATTAAATCACTTGGTGTATCCATCTTTTTCAAATTGGTTTTGATGAACGTATAGTTTGCAAAAAACAAAGTCAGTATTTTTTGTAAAATAAATCATGTTTATGGAAATGGCAATCCGTTTGAAAAGAATAGAAAAAGATAATTACGATTCAACAATGCCTTTTCAATTATGAATCTCTTCCACTACAAGTAAAGTGATGACAGCAAAGTTACAGCCATTGAACAGATACAAAATATTTTAAAATTTTTAATTGTAACACAACGATTGATCAAAATTACTAGACTACAACATTAACTAGAAAATAAACTAAATTGTAATAGAATTTCAAATTGTGTTAGTTTGTTACTGAAAAAGTACAATTCGATTGAACTTATTATCCCTGGACTATCTTGCACTTGCAACATTTCATTATTCATTTTCTCCGTTTCTCTTTCTCTCTCTATGTCAAACAATTTTCCTCCCTGTGTTTTACTTCTTTTTGTCTTATCGGGAACTTCCGATTTGTTTAGAGCGCATGTCCCTTACTATTGACATATACTTGGTATTGTATGGTTTTGGTTAATCTCTGCATGTATTTCTCACTACTCAGCTGAGCAAAATGCATTTTTGTTTCTTAAAAAAGAAAACAAACAACTACCTTGCTAGTTATTTCTGCTGGCCAGGTCATTTTGTTTGTATGTTTCCATGTTTTACATTTGTCATTGGTTCCGTCCGTATCGTACAAGTGTCCTAGTTGTTTGAAAATTCATCGCTTTCTTCTCTATTTGCATTTTCTTTTATTTGTTTATTTGTTTTACACTCTTTCCTTTGTTGTTTTTAATGAAGTGGATTGTATAGTTTTATATGTCCACCCATTTTAAGCTTTTGACATACATATGCATACTTTTATATACTTTGATACATGTTAAAGAATATGAATTATATGGATAAGTCCATTGTCTGGCTGTTTTACTTTGGCAAATTTCAGTACTTACTATTAATGCATATACATGCATATATAAGTAAGTATGTATAGAAATATTTTATATTTATATATACAAATCACTTCCTTAAGATTTCTAAGCATAAGAGAATTCAACAAATTATAAAATCTTTAATCCTTTGATTGCGTGAATTAACAAATTCCACATAAATGTCACTTCCTTTTGTTTTTCCAATGAAATGATGGAAATTTTACCTAATATGTTAACTATAATAAAAGTTTGCTGTAATTATTTATTCCTATACCTCAATTCATATTAATGTACTTGAAGTTTAAGTCGAATTTGTATGTACATAGTAAATATGTAAAAACGACATAGTTTTATTTTCAATTGGGTCATATTTAGCGTGTTAGTATGTATACGCGTATTTATGTTTGTATATATATTTTTTTTGAATATGTACATTATTATTCGACCTTCGGACGAAACATAAGAAAAGCTTATTATAATTTTTGTTTTATATCTATATGTATACATATATATAATATATTCACATGCAATCAGAACATTTTCACACTTTACCTAAACTCCTTTTTCTAAGTTCGATATTTTTGCTAATTTTTTAAATTGTTAATTTATAATTTTTTTTTCTTCGCGTGAACTTAAGTTGTTACATTCATTTAAGATCCAATGTCAAAGGAAATTTGCTAAGTCATTACGATGATATACGATTAGCCACTTCAATATTTTTTTATACCAAAATTGGTTCCAATCAAATTATGAAATGATTTGATTTCTATTTAAATCAAATTTTATTATAGATATTCAGATGGGTGAATTAATTTGTATACCCATCATAGCCATAAATCATAATAAAATGGGTTTGTGTGGATATTTGTAATATAGAGAAAAAATCCAAATGCACTGCTTAGGTATCTAAAGCTTTCGGTACAAGTTTTGAATGCGTCCATCAAAAATATACAAACAATATACGATTGCTTTTGTATAGAACGAACCAATTGTGTAAAGTATTTGGATTGATCATTAACTTTTTACATAAACATAAACAAACATAACTTTGGTAAAACTGAGAATGTAACTACATAAAACGCTTAAATAATGTTGCAATTAATATTTTCATTCTTTTGATATTCTTGAGTTTTCCTTTTATAGTAATAGTTAAACTAAGATTTTAATTTAATTACATCAAAATTAATACGAAACATCCTTTTTCTTTCAAACTGACGTATGAAAGTAGTTAGAGCTTTTATTTAAACGTAGATATGTAAGTCCGATCAATTTTCAAGAAAGGTCCATTAGATTAAATGACACTTTTAAGAAATAGATTTCGAAAGAAACATGTACTTTCAATGATATATTAAAAAAGATGTGCTTTTTTTTTTTTTATAAAATATATAATCAAATATAATGTTGAAATGCTTAAAATATTCAAAACAGAATTTGTATATAAGAAAATTAATTTCGTCCAATTAAAATTTTGCGTTTCATAAATGCAAATTTAGTTTGATTAAAAACTTTATCTTAAAAATTGGTTTTCTATATTTTTAAGATAAAGTTATTATGTCAATTTACATTTTTGTGAAAAAAAAACACAAATAAAATATTTTAAATGCAAGAGTGAAATGCAATTGAAATTATACGATAGAAATCTTTTTAAAGCAGCAATTTTTTTACATAATTATTTTAATCGAAAAAGCAATTTTTTAATCTAAAAAATGTGATTTTTTTAAAATCTAAAAAATAAAAATAAAAAATCTTAATACTAATGAAATATTAATAAAGTGCACAGTGTTTTTCACATACAAGTGACTATATTTTGGTTAATTGCACTGCCAGACAACTAATTATTAATAAACAAAAAATTAAACATGATTTTTTTCAAATTTAATAAAAAACTTCTATTAAACATTTGCAAAAAAATACTTCAACGCCATCATCGTCAGCAGCAACAGTAATTCTACAATAAAAAAAAATTGCAAATAAAAAGACAAATAATATACAAAAATATTTTTTTTTAAAGTTTTTATATAAATCTAAATCTAAGTAATAAGGAAATAAATAGCGTGGATTTCTTATTTTCTTATTTAATAATATTGTATATTATATCTATTTATATTAAATTCTAATGATCTGTGAAGATAATATGGCAAAAATGCATTAGTTCCCTTAAGGTAAATATTGTTTTAACATAATAAAAGAGTAATTCCATTATAAATTTAAATTTTCGATAATATCTACTACATACTTATAACAAAAGTGATAACTATTCAAAACTATCTAGTATTGTTACAGTTTTTTAAATTCAATTTGTTTAAAATATCAAAATCAACATCTAAGAGTAAATAATGGGGTTTGTCATTCTGTCTGTAACATGTTGTTATCGTTTAAGACTCCAACATGTACACGTACATTCTCGGTCCTTGTAAGATACTATGCAAATCTAGAGATGTCTGTCTGCATGCCAGTCTACGGACACACAGATTTCCATCCACTTCCCATACTTGGTTATAATAAAATAATTAGAGAAATTATTATGTATATGTTTTATATGGAATTACTTAATATTTTAATATATTAAAAAAATCACATATAATAAATAATATGAATAATTTGTACATAACTTTATAATTTTTTATTATAGAATTTTTATACGTTAACTGTGATTATGAGTTCCACAAAATCGCAAGTAGCTGTCGCTACAAATATTCCAAATCTAACATCTGGTCAACAACAGCAACAAAAGGATTACAATACAGAAGAATCGTTGGGCCGTCAAAATAGTTTTGGTTTAAATAGGAGGGTAAGTTGAATGACCACAATTTATTATAATTTATAATTAAAAATTAATATTATTTTCAAAAAGAAGTAAAAGATGTAAAAATCTGTAATTTTATATTTTATATCAAAACAATTGAAACTCTATCTTGAATTCTGTGTCAACTTATTGCACAATAATTTAAAAACCACAACAAAATTCACTATGAAGCATAAACCAATATATTTTTATAACAATGTGATCACAATATGATGAAATAGAATCATATTATTGTCAAATAGATGATATCTAAAGAACTCATAAAAGGGTTTCTAACTATATTCATGAGTAAACATTTCTATTATCATTTCGAACATTGCGTTCATGTTTTTCAGTGTGCCTTTTAAGATTTTCTTATCATATTTCCTTTTTAAAACTGTAAAGCAAAAAACGATTTTGATAGGCATCTAACACCAAGATGTCGGTAGATGAGACTCTTCTAATCTACGGATTGTTAAAACTATTTAATAAAAACATATCCACATGTTTTTAATCGGCTATATCAACACCGATAAATATAAATTGATGAATTGGTGAATGTTTTAATATCAATAAAACAACAATTACACAGTAGAAAGACCGAAAATTTTGGTTTTTCGATGTCAATAGCACAGAACATTCAGATTCGAAACTGTGGTTGTCAAATTAAAACTGTTTATCCGTTGGTTTGCTAAAGAAGTTAACTCAAATATATAATGAAATATTTTTCGACTTTTACCAGTAATTGTTAAATATAAAATTCTAATTTGTGTTTAGAAAAGAATGAACTTAATTCCAGTGCAGGTCTAATTCACTCCTGTTTTAGTTTGTTGTTGGGTTAGGAGAAATAATAGAAGACCGATCATGACCCATTTCAATAGGCTTCGTCTTTGTATAAAATTTCATTACTATCTCACTATTGTAACCTTAATCACACATTTATGCGCTATGATTTTGGGAGTACATTTTGGATTGGACTGATTGAAATAATAATTAGCAAATGCCTTAACATTTGTATGTGCTCATATTGGCTACGTAAAATAATGGAATAACGTTTTTCCTTAAATATTGTTGAATCGACATAGAGATTCCAAGTTGAAATGTGTAATAACAAATAACATATACGCATTATAGCTTCACCACTGGGGAGAGAGGGTTTTTACCTATAGCAATGTAAAATATAAAAATACACTGTGAATAATGTATATATGAATGTATATCCCACACTTAACATGTGTTTTTGTTTTATACTAAAATTGTCAACTTTGACCTATGACTCAATTTATTATTTTTTCCTTTAACTAATACGTTATCATATAAACATACAACTATTTTACAAAATATAAGGATTAAAAGAATATAAAATGAAAATGAAATATAGAAGTTAATTTGTCATGTAGTCAGTGCATACACTTTCGTGCTTTCAAAGCAAGAAATTAACAAACGAGTCGCTAAATGCAACAACAAACTCAATGATTTTAGTCCTTAAAAATGGAATTAACGATTTTCTTCGATGAAAACATTTAACTTATACACGAAACCAACAACACACTGTAAAAGTATAAAACTCGTTTACATGCAAACAACAATTTAATACTTTTTTTTTTGTTTTCTTGGAAATTTGATGTCAATCAGCACGAGTTTCCTAGAAACAATAATTTATTTCATTTAATTACGCAATTTTGTACTTTTCGAGTTCAAGGTTTATTTATTTAGACTTGGTTCTCTCTGTATGTCGTTGATTTCGTTATTCCCTTTTTAATATGTTCATGTTTTGATTTTAATGTTTTATTTTCTTTTCCTTTTTGTGTTTCTTTTTGTATTTACTATTGTATATAATGTATTTTGTATATCATAGAAAAGTGTAATATTTATTATTAGAGAATTATATAAAAATTAGGATGACAATGTAAACTTTTCATTCAAATATGAACTTAAAATCTATAATGCAATTTGTTTCTTATAATTTTGCTAATCATGCCTTTAGTATTATGTTGGAAATTGTTGAAGCAATTTAATAATGATAAATAAGTTTTACTAATTTTCATCTTATTTTAAAATTTGTGATATTTACTGGCACACGATATGTGTTTTGCACTTTCTTCAAACCAAATGTTTGAAAATACAAAAAAAAAAAAAAAAAAAAAAAAAA
>JACGTJ010004044.1:0-14702 GCA_014858695.1 Chrysomya rufifacies | reverse complement strand
GTTGTACGTGGACCCGTGTCGATATCTTTTTAATTTAAAGTTTAATGAACAAAATCAAATAGAAAAGTCTAGAATTGAAATTATTTAAAATATTCGGATAAATCTGAACATACTATGTTATAGTAAACTAAGTTTTTTTATATAAAAGAAAGGAGCAGCATAAAATAGGCTCCTTTTCTCAGAAATGATGTGGCACAGAGAAACTAGACCTAAGACTTGTTTGAATGACACTGGATTCATCTTGATAGCTCTACTAGAAGCAGAATAATTCTGTTTTAAAAACCAAAGTATAAACTCACCCATCGAATTTCTAAATATATCGGAAAGTACTCACATAATTTAAAAACAAACTGTACTACCAATTAGAGATTATATAATCTCATTAGGTACTATGTATACATAAATATCCTGTCGGTCAGATTGAAGGAAATTATTTTATCAGCTAAGAAATTGATGTAAAATTAAACGTTAGATTTAAAGTATTCAAACCTATAATATCCGAAACACTTTCGATTAATAGGTTGCAGTCCATAACTAAATCAACTTAGAATCTTACCAGACTCAGAATATATTTTAAGATTATAGATATTGTGATTTTCTAACTAAAAAATTTTCTTGAGATTTTTTTACTTATTTTAAACATACATATTCATATTTCTAAATTATGTCCAGCTTAGATAATATTATATGGCTCTTCTTAAAAAATAAGTTATTAATTAATTACATTCAAAATGACATTTCTTTTATACTCATTACCAGCTATTTTGTATGTTATTTTTTTAGGGCAATATGAAAGGAAAACATTTAACAAGAAGTCATGCCATGAGAGAAGCAACTTCTCCGCCACGTACTCCAACACCACGAGCGTCAGAGTCTTCATCACAAGTTTCGCCGAATGGTTATCAGCAGCAACAACATCAACAGCATCAGGACGTTAATGAAGGCAACAACAATAATAACAATAATAGCAATAATAAATTGCATACACAATCATCAGCTACTCGCGGCAATTCGCCAATTATTGATACACCTACTGTGATTGTAACTAGTCAACACAAACAGCAACAGTCTCAGCAACTGCAACAATCAAATGTTGCCCTCTGTAATGAAACGGAATTTCCTAAATTGAGCCCGCCCAAATCAAAGAGCGGAAGTAATAGTAGTGGAGGGGGTGGTGGAGGAGGATCTGGATCTGGCGTAAATAGCAATTGTAATAATAACAGCAACCAACAGCAACAACAACAGCGTATTAATAATGCTTCTGATGGTCACAATAATACTAACAACAATAATAATAATAGTAATACCAACAATAATAATAACAACAATAACAACAGTAGCAACAAAAAGACAAACGGTGATACAGCAGGTGTTAATGAAACGCACAATAAAGGCACTAACAATGGGAATATAAATGCGGGGAATGCAAATAAAAACTTCAACAATCAATCTCAATCTCAACAACAGCAGTTTAATGCTGGTAATGCGTTGCAAAAAGCTTTAAATGTTACTGATAATACCCAGCCTACACCAATTTACAATTCTCCAATGAATTATCAATTACACCCAAATGAATATCAACAGCAGCAGCAACAGTCCCAACAACAACAACAACAATCGTATATAGTTTATGAAAAGGAAAATCGTTGCCCACGTAATGACAGCCAAAATAGTATGAATTCGAATGACGAAATGCATTATGAGACACAGCAACAACAACATCAGCAACATCAACAGCATCAATCACAACAACATCAACGTTCGGGTGGGGGCGGTAAAAAACATCGCACTAATTCCAATTCAAAGGGATCTAAACCTCGATTGAAGAACATGGGCAGCACGAATAGTGGAGGTGGTGGTAATGTTTCAAATATGGGTGCTGTTGGAGGTGTTGCCGCTGGTGGAATGGTATCTGGAAGCATTGATGGCAGCCTTAATAGCAGTAACAATACTTCGGGGTTCATATCAAGAGGTTTGTATCGACTTGTTTTATAAAAAATTGTGTCTATTTTTATTTCTTTAGTCTTCACAAATTCAGAAAACTCCAACGAACAATACACAGATTATGGCGGTACCGATTTGCTCAGTTTTTTCAAAGAAACCTTAAATAAAAACATTAAAGATCGTCAATTTTTGTTGAAAGTCGAAAAGGATTTAATAGAATTTGTGCAGGAAGGAAAGTAAGTTATATAAATAACATAAAACCCTACAAAAACTTGTATATAACTTTTGATACAATTTGTTTATAGTCGTGGTGAAATACGTTTCCCGCAAGCTTCCTCATATAATCGGATGTTGATCCATAGAACGGCCGCATTTTTTGGCATGGAACATAATGTAGATACTGAAACACAACAATGTGTTATAGTAGCGCCAACTAAAAATACTCGCATACCAGATGTAAGTATTATATGTTCATTATGAGTTGCTTATGTAATAAAATATTGAATTTTTAGATACGATTTAAAACCCTGGTAATTAATAACCGAGATGATTCTCGTAAGTCTATATTAAAGCGTGATACGCACAGTTTTGATGAAGCTAGACAAAGTAGTTATTTGTGTCCGGATCGTGGTGGAATGTTAGATCGCAAAGCAAAGAGTTTTGAAGAACGCGAAGAAGATTATGATCGAGCACGTTCACGTATATTTAATCGTAGCCAAAATGAATCTTGCCCTGGTGGAGGTGGTAGTACGGACGATGACAACAACTACATTAGTTGGACAAGTTCTGTTGATCAGCAACAATTTTCACGTGGTCGTAGTGGAAAAGTATTAAAGATACAAAACGTAAGATTTTAAAAAAATGTGAAGCATTAAAATATATTTAACAAATAATTTCCCCTGTACAGTCTCCCGATAGTCGATCTGGTAGTGTTGTACAAAAATCAAATAATAACTTTGGTAATTATGGCGCTTCTAACCAAAGTGGTGCACCACTTATTCGTGGTGATTCTACAAGTTCCAACAAAAGTATGGGTACTGGTGGCGGAGGAAATGGAACACGAATTTTTTCTAAGCAGGATTCAGCCAGTAGTTCCAACACATCGTGGCGTTTATCTCCATCAAGCAGTGGGTAAGTTAAAATAGCTAGTACTGTAAGCATTTCTCTCACCCCTCTCAATGTTAAATACACACATTCTTTGTATTTCTGAGGAAGAACTAAGAACTAAGAAGATAAAATTGTTATTTTTAAACACTCAATTGTTTAGCTATAAAACCCAAACGCAATCGATTCGTTCCGATTCGGTAACGCCATCACCAACCGGTGGTTATGGCAGTGATGAGCCCCATTTGCCAGATCATTCTTCAGACATCGCAAACAGGGAGAACAATGAAGATGCTACATCATTTCCTAGTGGACTTGTATGGGCCGTAACAGATATTTCGAATGTGCCAATAGGCAGCATTCTAATAAATCCGCAAACCTTACAGCCAATCCTAAATGCAGACGGGTAATTTACAAAACTTTAACCAACCAATCACTACAATAAAAAACAAAAAATTAAAATGAAATCAAAATTCTGTTCTGTTCTTCCGTTTAAATCAATCACTAATCAATATTTATTATACATTTTGACAATTAAAAATGAATATACATACATATACATTTTAATATTGTTGAAATTTATAACGTTCTTTTCTTATTATTTTTCAATAATTGTGTTTTTGTTAATTACTACTGTTATGATTTGAATTCTACAAATATATTTCATTTCGTACATACATACATACATACATACATACATAGTTTGCAAATTAAGTTTATTTTTACTCCAACTATACGTTACTCCTCTTCTCTCTTTCTCTGCCATCTAACAAGCTTTTATAACATGGAATGTTTCTACGCTTTTAATAATTATAGTTTTACATCAAATCTAGATTCAATGGAACATTTGGAACAGAAAATATACATAAACCTTAACATTTTGTTGACAATTATTTAATATTCCATAATGCAAAATGTTCGGATATTTATTTAAAAATGTTATTAAGTTTGCTAATTTTTATGAAGACACCACATTAATTTTGACTTTAAAATAATTAATATCAGTAATATTTTAATATTTTGCAGTTTTGGCGTTAACACACTAAGTTTTTTCAATTTAAAATGATATTTAGATTGTAAATTGATCTTTAAATTTTATTCATTCCTATGATATGTTTACACCATATAGGTGGAGTTGTTTCCCTAGCTGATAATTGTTTTGGATTTTTGAAATTTCAAAACCTATTCATGTCAGGAATGGAAATATCAATATTTTCTTATAAAAGTTTTATATGGCGTAATTGTTGTTTACGGTCCTTAGTTTACGTTTTTGAAAAGTTATTTAATTTGCATTTATTCTTAAATACTCTTGGCCATTTTCATAAAAGTTTAATTTATAATTTTATAGTTTTTTTTTATTATTTTCTTTTAGCTAGGTAGATCCTGTTTGTACTACTTAAAAACAATCAATTGTAAATTTTCATTTTACTTTAAAAATTAATTTCCTTCAAATAATTTTAAAAAACTTATAGTAACATCCATAGGGAATTTTGCAATGGAATTGTAATGAAAATCATCTTTGTCTTAAGATTGTACTCGCTATACACTAGCTATAGCGATGTAAAAAGACTTGCCCATGTCTTTTCTTTAACTTTTTCGAAAACGTTCATATAGATTCTTAATTGATCTTGATATTTCGATTTTGTTGTTCACCAAAGACTTGGACAAAATCAGCACATAATCAAAAAAGTTAGGGACTAAAAATACCATTAATACAAAAGGAATTTACCCACCACAACAAAATTAATAGGAGTAGTTGATTAAAATTATTACACTCAGTCATCTTTTAACATTGTTTAAATATAGTAAACAAATTTGATATTGGAAAATAATAATAATAATAAAAATAAAATGATTCACACCTTCATATTTGTATTTCATTGTACTGTTAAAAAATACATTCAAACTATATTTACCACAAAAATCAAAGATACATTTTTGCCAATACAAATATTTTTCTTCTTTTAGTTTAATTTTTTATTTATTAAAAACATTCACAAATAAACTCTTTGCAAACTATCATTACTTCATTATATTGTTTATTATTTATCAATAATTGGCATATTTAGATTAATTGTTTGTTCACAAGTTTTCGTAAATTATCTGTTTTTCAATGTACTGCATTACATTTTTAATACAATTACATATTCGTAAATATTTATAATTCTTTATTCTGCTTTTGGCTTTATAAAAATCTTCATGCTTATATGTACGCTCACTAATAAATTAATAAAAATATATATGCGTTTATTTACCCCATTCGTACTTTTTTGTACTGAAAATCCGTTCCTTTACTCAAGGTTCAAAAAAAAAAAAAAAAATTAGATTAAAAATTAAGAGGCCTAAGTAGCTGTTTATAAACTGAATATTTACTAATTGAGAGATCTAAGTGGCAGTTTATAAACTATATATTTACTAATCTGCGTGAAAAATCAATTTTAAGCTTTTAACTCTTCGTTATGCATCGAAGACATTTTAGTTAAATTTATACTCTATGAAATTGACTACGAGTTGACTACAAAAATTGTTCGTATCTCTATTGATTTTGAAATTATAGCCAATTCAAATTCACATGAAATCGGAAATAAAATTCGCTAAAACTACAAAATCGATATAAGATGCATACATTTTTTCACCCAACTTGTAATAAATTTTATAGAATTTTTATTTCATAACTGTATAATGAGTGACTAATGTTATGGGACTTTACCGACTTAAGAATGTATAACACATAGTGGCGATAAACCAAATTTCATTTACCGTCTAAAAATTCCAGATTCAACACCCAATTTGATTGGACTACTAAACTTCAAAAGTAAAGTAATAATAAAACAAACGTCATTAACAAACAATCTACAGAAGTAATCAATGTTTGTATTTATTAGTATACATGTGCGATTTTTAATTAAATTTTTAATGAAAGTTTTTAAAAGAAATCTATATAATTCTTTATATATGTACCTATGAAATTAGATGTTAATAAAATGTAGGTTTTCTTTTTCAGTTCCATTTCAGTGATAGCAACTTTTAGTAAATATGACAAAGTTTATAGGGCTTTTATACAGTTTTGTATTTCGTTTACATAACAATCTTTATCTGTAATTATCTTAAAAAATCTCAATGAAAATTTCTGTCTAATANNATCTTTATCTGTAATGAATATACTTAAAAAATCTCAATGAAAATTTCTGTCTTATATCCCTAACATTTTCTATCGAAATTTCATTTAATTCGACAAATCTTTCAAATCAACTTTCACATATAAGACTATTTTTTTGGGTGTGACGAAATAGTCTCCTTTAGATGTGGAAAAGTTTATTTATATTAATGTCATATCATTATTGTTAGACTTAATACTTTGATTAAACAATCTAATAAAATATCATATACTTCTCGGAGTAGTCTCTATTCGGAAAGAAACCAGCTCTATTCATATAATAGATTGTAAACATTATGAATAAAACGTCTTTTCACTATGAATCGCGAATGTAAAATATGGTGCAATTGTACTTTTTTTTGCTAAATTTCTGTATTCCTGATACAGTTTGAAATGACTTAGTTTAGTCATTTTTGGGAAATATAAAACTACATTGAACTGTTTAACATCTAATAATCTAATAGTGTTATAACATTCCTGTCTGGAGGTACGGCCAGCGGACTTGTCTCCAGTCCACAGGCCGTTCTTGTTTATTGTAAATTTCAGCGGCTTTTAGCTTAAGAAAATTATTAAATGTATACACAAAACATTAAAATTTTAAAATGTAACAATTATTTAACATCTTCAGATATAACATTTTTTTTAGCTGAAATCTGTAAATATAGTAAATTATTTCTCTACATAGATCGTATATTAATTCCGAACTCTTTTGTAAATAGTAGGTATATGTAACTTATTTCTTAAAAATTGTTTTAGTACTATTTTTTTAACTCTAATGAATTTATTTTTTTTAAATATAAATCTTATATCACATATAAATATGTATGTACGTACTATATTAATGTCATAACTCAAATTACATATTAATTTTACACTAAATAGACTTGAGAAAGAGAGAGAGATAGAATTTAAATAGTTCCATATAATATAAATGTCTGATGAAATGAAAGTCTTTGTACTTAATTCATTTGTACTGCGTGTGACATAAATGCCATAATTTGAGTTATGACTGCATCTACACAATTGAGCGATGTAATGAATGTATTAACACTGTTTTAGGTTTTATTGACTTATTGCAAAATGAATTCTCTTTTCAATTCAGCGCTACTTTGCCAATTTAATAAATATGATAATAATAATAAATAACATTCATACTACATATTTTTCTACGAATATATTTCTTTTTAATTGCATTTAATAGCATTTTTTGTTGTTTGAAATAAGAATTGTTATTATTTATTTTATTGTATTTGTTGTTTATTTATAGTACGGTCTATCATTATGATCCGTCCAATATGCCACCGGCACAAGCGATGACAAATGTCACCAATAGTGGAGCCGCTATTTACCATACTAATCAAAACAATTCACCACAACAACATCAAGGGCATAATTCCAACAAGAAACAGCACAAGAACCATCAGCAATTTAATAAATTGGAATCGACAACTACAGGAACAACACATTCGACTGGCGAATCTGTATCAGAGTCATCAACGCAAACAGTTAATATTGGAGACGAAGTGATTCCAACAAATAACATATTGGATGCTAGTTATCAAGAAGGAGGTCTGTATAAATAATATTATCATAATTCATACAACTCTAAAACACATTTAGTCAGTTTTTTTCCGAAGTAGAGTATATGGTTCTTCTATAATTCTCACAGAATAAATCACATTGGTAGAAAGAGTGACAATATCTCGTTCATATATGGCATTAATGAAAAATTAATGTAATAATTAAAATTTATTTAATTAATAATTTTTTCAATAGAAATCAGCGAACCTACAATCACTACAGAGAATAGCTATTTTAACACGAATTAACATTTCATTTTATATCTTACTACATCAGGATTTTGTCATATTGCTCTTTAGACTTTTTACTGTATAGTGAAATCTCAAAAACATTTTTCAAATGTTCATGTTTTCAAATTTATTCATCTTGTCTAATGAACAATTTTTGATACAATTGTATACCACGAATACACCTACTTTATATCAAAATTAGCTTTAACTATTTAAAAACATGAAATAAAAATTATAAAAAATCCTGAACACACAAATGTCTCTCGAAAACGTGAACACAACTACAACCCAGATACGTGAACATATTTATATTCAAGTTTTCAGGTGCTTATATTTCCAAGACTGCTTGTGATTTGTTATCAAAAAAACTTTTTCGAGTATATAACTAACAAAATAGCCAATAAGTTTCTCACTTAAAATCATATCAATTGATTGTAAAATTAATATTTCAGATTTATGTAATCAAGAAGAAAATGATGAATGTGATAATTCAGCAAATGGTTGTCTAAGTATAACAACAACTACATCGACTAAAAATTACGATCGTATTGAAGTTCAAAAGTTTAAAAATCAAGCTACCAGCCCTAATATTCCTGTTAATGAAAAAGAGGACATAGTAAAGCGAGAGGTATAAAATGAAATTAAATGTAATGTATATTTAATTAATGAAACTATTTTTTAGCATTCAAGCCAGACTCCAATTAGTGCGACACCAACACATCAAAACCTAGCACAAAGTTCACAGCAATCGCAGTCTCAGACGCAAAACCGCGATACTCCACATTCATCACGCTCTACCCCATTTAGCAATAGTGATACCTTGACAAAGCGATCTTCCGAAGAACCAAGGGCAACAAGTTGGACTCAGAGTTATCAGGCTCCAGATGGTTCGACGGTGTTCCACACTACATCTACACCTAACAGCAGCACCAATAATCCTTACTGTACTACCACATATCAACAGGGGGTGAGTACATGAATGGTGAAACTTTTTTAAGTTTAGTTATAAAAATGTGAATTTCTAGCCTGATGGGAGCATATATGCAGTGCCACAAGGAATGATTTACGCCTATCCACCTCCCGTAGATGGCGAATTTCAAGGATATTTTATGCCAGTCTTCGATCCAACTCAGCAACGTAATGATACCACCGGTATTTTGCAGCCGGGAACTCAAACTATATATTCAGCAGGTGGTGCTACAACAATGGTGCCGGTAGCTGCATATCCAACTGCACAATTTGCAACAACCAATGGTGCGCCGATTTACCCAAGTCAAGTGATATATTCTGGCGAACAATTCCAATCAGCCGGTGCTCCTTTAACAGCAACTGCTCCTGCATCTGCTCCAGCTCAATTGCAGCAAATACCAATGACTACTTATCCGATTGGATATCCTTATCCATATAATGGTAAGTATAAATATTTGTCATAAAGTAATAAATTCTTATCTCTGTGTCTCGTAATTTAGGATACTGGGGCCAAACTATGACATACTATGTACCTCAACAAGCTGTTCCCGCCACTTCATTGTTAGCTGCACCGGCACCGCCACCAGCAGTTCCGGGCAATGTTAGTCACGTCGCTGGCGGCGTGAATTCGACTGGTCCGAATGGAAGTAATTCGACGGCTGGACCGTCAACTAATTCCTCGAATACTACGAATAATTCATCTGGCCATGTTGGCAACGGTAATGTACCGAATGCAAATCATCAGAACGGTACTGTTACTACGGGATATCAATCGCATGTACATTCAATTGGTGGTGGTGTAGGTTCAAGCCACAGTGGAGGTACAACATATTATGGAACTGGACGTATAAAACGACCCACTTCACATTTTGGTAATGCTGGATCTAATGGTGGTCATCAAGTGTTAGCAACAGCATCAATACCAAATGGTGTTACCACTGCTACCTACCAATTAGGTCATGCAGTTCCCACACTTACGTTGGCTGCCACGGCTCCTCCTCAAAGCACAGCGGGAGCACCAACAGCAACAGATCTCAGCGGCGGTGGTGGAGCCCCCACAACTACGACCATGTATGCTTTGCCCCAGCATGCTGCAATTTTTCCAGCTAATATGTTCCCATATGCAACAAATGCCACTGCTCCAGCTATTGGTCCACAGTCTGGCACTAATATAGCTCCTCAAACCGCAATTATCCAGCCACCTGGCAATCCTCAAACTCATGTTGCAACGGGTGTAGGTGGTCAAGCCAATGCCGCCACAGGCGCAATTCATAATCCGCACCATGCAAATACTGTGATCACACCTTTCTATACCACAACGCACCATCATGCTCCTCACCCGGGTATTCAATCCGCCGGAGGTCATACAATACATGCTCCTGGTCCGTCGGCAATACCTATAGTAGATCCAGCGACAATAACGAATGTTACAACAATAGGGCCAGTCAACAATCCGGTATATAGCACTAGAGGTGGTGGCGCTAATACTGTAGGCACCTCTCAATCTGCTCCTAGCACGCCTCTTTCTATGCCTTCTTCAAATCTTCACCACTCACAAAGGAACCCTTCCGTATTCTCAACACCACCCATATTAAATAACAATAGTGGCAATTACAACAGTTCCAATTCAACTCCTCAGTATTATTGCAATACTGAGGTATCTCATCAGGCTTCGGCCAATAATGGCGGCGGTAACAACAGTCCCCATAACACCTACGTATCATCTTCGTATGAGAAGAGAAACAATACAAATAGTGGAGGTGGAAAGAAGCCCCTTTCGTATCAAAGTGCAAGTTTGAGCCGGCAAAATTCAACTACTGGTGGCGGCGGTTATAATAGCAATGGCAAACCATCTGGTTTGATTAATAACGCAAACAATAACAACGATACTAGGGCATCACCAAGTAGTAGCACTAATTCTCGTCCGCATTCTATAAAACGAGGTGGTGGCGGCGGAGGAGGAAACGCAGGTGGGGTGAATAATAATAATGATAAACCCCAAAATCCTCTACTCAGTGGACCGCCCAGTTTTGTAGGTAGTGCCGATATACAAAACATTAATAACAGTAGCTATCAAAATGCTGACATAAGTTCTGGAAACATCCCAATAGTAAATGTCTCGAAGCCACCAATACGTCTGAATGCTTCTGCTGCAGCATTCCGTCAAAAGGGCAGTTCTGGTACTGGAAATAGTTCAACCGTTGAATATCGTCGTAATACAGGATCACAACGCAACTCGCCGGCTACAAATGCGAGCAGCAGCAACGACAACAGCAACAACAATTCGCCAAATAGTATACAAAATTCTTCCAACGCTGCCACACCAATAGCTGCTGGATGTTATGCACCATCGTACATGATTACTGCTCAAAATAATGGCGTCGAACCGGCTACAGCACATCCACCACCATCGCTTTATATAACAACTGCACCAGCACGAGGACCCGCACACATTCCACCACATTTACAAACCGCTGCAGCAAATGGTGCTGCTGTACCGGCAGCAGCTGCGGCAGCTACCGCCACTGTACCCCAACAAGCAGCTACAGCTGTTTTGGGCGGAGCTGCTGCAGCAGCAGCTGCTGCTGACGTGGCAAATGCTGCTGCTGTAGCGGCCGCAGCTGCTACTGTTGCTCATCACCATCATCATCAACCGTTATTGGGTACATATAATCCAGGTACATCAGGATTGTACTTTAAATATGGACACACGTATTTTGCCCATGTACGTATATTATTGGAAATATAGTAACAAGATAACAAGGTCTACTATATTAGTGGTATTCACTCCAATAGTCCAATATCGCTTTTAAACTGCAGAAATTCTCTTTTGTTTATTAGTGATTAATATTCTGATCATTCTCTTTAGATTTAACTCTTACAAATGATCAGTACAACGTTTGAGTACCCTAATATGTTAGCAAAACAATCAGAAAAAAATGTTAGATTGTCTGTTTTTAGTTTTATTTAAAATTATTATTTCTTTTTAACAGCCTTCCGTAGCTTTACCAAATAGTCGCCGATCTCCTTCGACAGACTTGAGGCCACCAATTGCACAAATGGCTGGAATGTACCCTACGGTTAATATGATGATACCAGGTATGTTACGCAAATATAGTCCAACTAATTACATGAACTCATTTATGTTTGTATAACAAATAGCCCAACCGCGACATCCCGGAAGACATCCAAATCCCAACTATAAAGGATCAAGGCCTCGTTGATATACGCGTTTATATTAAGAGCATCGTTGTCTCAACAATGTCGAGGATTAATAACAAAAATAACACAATGACGCTATACCAAAAACCTTAATATAAAATAACATAAGTTTACTTAAATAACTACAGAAATAAAAAAAATAATAATAATTATAATAATACTTGAGAAACTAATCTAGAAATTACATAAATTAAGTTTAGTTAACAATAATTATTCTAAATTATTACAACCAACATAACAAACAATAGCAGAAATCTACAACGGTAAATAAAATATCTTCTTCTTGAAGGTAAGAAATTGAGAATAATGAAATTCAAAAAAAAAATCAGATAAACGTACATTCAATATTTTATATTTTCCGGCCTATTTCCTTCAAAACGAAACAAGTATAAGATTTACATACAATACATAAACATTTAAGTAATTTTAATTTAATACGAATAAATTGGCTTTAATAGGTAGTGAAAAATAAAAACTTTCATCCAAAACAATCAAACACACACATACACACACATATGCATACATCATATACATGAATACATATACACATACATTGGATAAAAATAAAAAAAATCAATAATCTCACATTCATCTTATATACATAAATTCATGCATCCATATGTAGGTCGTCAAACGAAAATATTATAAAGAATAATTCTATCGATTATGAAACTGTTCAATTCAACTGGAATTAAAATAATGCAATCGAAGGATATAAGAAAGAGAATAAACTGAAAAGTACATTATCGTACAATACTCGTATACTGAAGAAATACAACAAGAAGAAGATATAAAAAAGTAATTATATATTGAAAATAAATAAACTATTAAATGCGTAGCAGCAACTGTGTGCCATTTAAAATAATAGAGAAGAGTAAAATACAAATACAACTAAATCCAAAAACAATTTTAAAAAATCATTTCCATGCATACACGATAATCAGTCAGTCAGTCAGTCAGTCATCATTCATTCGGTAACATTAAACCATTAAACATTCATATACATAAATAAATAAATAAATAAATTAATTAATTAATAAAAAATTAACTTAATTATTATAATAATTATTTATAACATACACACCCATACATACATATATATACACTATATATATTTATAAAAATAAATTATGTATTGATGTTTGTATATGCATATTTGTATAAACAAACATAAATAAATAATTTTCAATAAACACTTACACAAATGCTATAACAAACAAACAAACATACAAAAGTAACAAAACCTATAAAAATATATTAATTTTATAGTATTTAAAGAAATGAAATTTACTATATATACATACAATATATATACATATTATTATTATTATTATTATAATTAAATATTATTATTATTTATAGTTACCTAAGGTAGCATAATGAAATTATAAAAAAAAAACTTAAATAAAAAAATATTTAAAAAATCTCTAATTCTTTTAAAAGTTTTCTTAAAAGATCAAAAGGAGTGCACGTTCTTACATCTTAAATTCTATCATTTAATGGAAAAACAAAAATTATTTTAAATATTATGAAACTGGATTTATTATATTTCATTTATTTTTATTTAATTTGAAGTTGTTATAATTTGTTTGTTTATTTTGATTAAGTTATTTAATTTCGTATGAAAGCATTTTAAAGTTGTACAATTTTTTTTTTATTGTTATTCTTCAAAATTTAAAATATTCATTTATTTCTTTATTTTTTAGTTACATTTGATTAAATAACATTTATGTTTTATTTAATACAAGTTAACGTAAACCTACACCAACATATGCACGAATTGTTATCTTTTTAAATTTGAAAAAATAAATAAATTCCAGCAAAATTTTCTTTACAAAATTGTTAAGTTATTAATTCGAAGTAAAGGCGCCCGCACATATACACATTTTGAAGTATTTTGTGTATATGGTCCATTATGCTGATGAATACATTAGGGTACTTTAAATCTATTATACTTTGTACAATATCAGAGTTTCATTTTGTCTTTGATACAAAATCAAATTGATTGATTTTATCTCCTTGTGATTAGTCCGATATGTTTATATAACTAAATTAACCAAATATAAGTATCAAAGATCAAATATAAAGAATTTATTTACTCTAGCAAAATGTTATAGTATGTGTGTGCAACGTTTTGCCAATGGTTGGTTTATGGATTTGTCATATTTTTTTTTTCTAGAGAAGCATACATTTTCATATTGCTTCAATTCCATTCCACATAACATCTTATTCAGTCTTGGCAGCATGATATAATCAATTGGAAATATTCGATCACTCATTAGTGATTGATGTACGAGTATTTCCATAACAGCACTAAATCTATGGTTATATTTTTTGATGAAAGTAGATGGTCTAAAAACAACCAATATCAAAAATCCAAATCAGATATTTTCTTGTTATATTTTCATCCATTTTCTACTATTACGCGATTCCGTTGAGATAGATACCTTAATGGAAAAATCATTTTTTAAAGTATTTCGGAAATATTTAGAAAT
>JACGTJ010004039.1:6315-17358 GCA_014858695.1 Chrysomya rufifacies | reverse complement strand
TTCTAGTTCAGTTCTAGTTCAGTTCAGTTTCAGTTTTTTTTTTCAGTCACATGAAAAAAAAAGCATTCTGTCGAACAGATCCAACGGATTTTATTATAGACGGAACATTTTACAAATTAAAGTAATTTTAAAATAGGAACGAAATTAAAAAACATTAATGAACTTACGCAATTCATGAGCTCCGGGTTGTGGTCTCATAGACATATATGTTGATGATGAAACCGAGGCATAATGTGAAGACAATGTGGTTGTATTCGAACTTCTATTCAAATTATTCAAAACTGTTGGTGGCGTTGGCGTGGGCGTACCCTGATGTGGAAGTGGTTGTTGCATTAAAGTGTATTGTGGCGAATCCGTTAGCGGATATGGTGGCATATTACCCACCGGCGGTGGATAGGAATTAATCATTAATGGACTACTCGAATAAGGCATATATGGTACATTTGAATTACTACGAAGACTAGCGCGATTAGAGGGACTATTGAATTGTGACGATGAACCCGAAGTATATGATAGAGCTGTACCACCAACAGCAGGACTTAGAGTAGCTGCCGATGAATCAGACGTAGTTGAATGCAAAGAACTTGATTCACTGCTATAATGTGAAGAGTGTGATGGTGAACCGATGGAAGTATCTAATGGTGGATACATTGTAATAGAATTTGTTGTTTGTTCGAAGGGATTACCAGCTCCATTGGCATGATCGGGAGGCATAGGTGGTTGTGGTATATTAGGCGCTAGGCGCGCAGCATCTTCAGTCTCATTAGTATACATTTTAAAAGGCAAATTAAGCACTAGATTTTTAAAGAAACCTCTTAAAACTGCTTCCACACGTAGCTCATACGTAATATTAATTACACCCGATAACTCATCATCGGTGGGTTGAGCCGTTTCCGGTATTAACAATTCATGGGCAAAAGATCTTTCACTTTTCTTATGCACAGAACCCGTCTCTTTATGGGCTATTGGTATTATCTCGACTTTTTGTACTCTCAATGGTACATGACTGTAATAGGAAACATATTGTAAAATACAAAATCTTAATTTCTCCACATTAGTGGTACTATTATTGGTCACCGTCACACATATACGCAATGGTTCTCCTCTAACCCCAAAGTCTTCCGGTAATAATGCAAACATGCTAATTGGTCTTGTACCAAATAAACTTATTGTTTTTGTTATTTGTTTTTCCAATGGTGTCGGATTCAATCGATACACTGGTGGTAAGGGCATATTTTTCATTATTGTTATGGGTATAGAATGTCGCTCATCAAATGACCAAGGTCTTTGTATTAAAATACGTAATTTATATTTTATAGAACCATGGCTGCCTTTAAAACTTGATGGCAAGAAGCATTCTAATGGCATGGCAAAATCAAAAGTGTGTTCTCCCGCACTTAACTCAATTCCACGTGGTTCAAATACCGATAAAGGTATTTCATTGTGGGCATAGATTTCTTTGCTTGAATAAAATAGACTCCGTGTTGATTCATTGTTAGAATTGGAATTTTTACGTAATATTTCCATCCATTTGCATTTACCTTTACCGGTAATTTGGACTTTAATAGCTGGAATTTAATAAAAGGAACAAAAATTTAAATTAATAATTCTTTTTATTTCTAAAGAAAATTTCGAATTTTTAAAAGAATAAAATTGAATTTTTTAAAACAAAATAAAGATTTTTTAAAGAAAATTTAGATTAAAAAAAAAAAGAAAATAATAAAAAATTAGTGTTATTAATGGAAATTTTGAAAATTTCGATTTTTTAAAAGAAGGATAGAAAGAATTTTTTTTAAAGAAAATTTTACATTTTAAAAAAGAAATTTTGAATTGAAATTTTATAAAAATTCCTTGTTTCTATGGTGACTAATTTTCAGAGAATTTTCATTATTTGTTTTGAAAATAACACCAAATATTAATTTCTTATCGAAACATTTACTTTTTTAAATTTACTTGTTTTNNACTTGTTTTAAATTTTTTTATATTTAAAAATTTTTATATTTATACAATTTTATATAATTGCTTTTTTTAATTTTTTCAATATTTTATACTTTTCAAAATGTTTTTTTTTCTTTTGCGTACTATCCTCCCATTTTTTTATATTTATAGAAATAGATTTAAAATTTTGCAAGTTTTGCAAAAACAATGTAGTCTTTTTTATAAAATTATATTTTTAAAAGAAATTCTTCAAATATTAATATTTTATTTTTTATTGCTATTCAAACAAATCAAATTTAAAAAAAATTTATAATTTTGTATGAAGAATTTTGGTTCGTTCATTTTCTACTACTATAAAAATCTACTACACATTTTTACAACTATTCTTATATTACACACTATTGTGAATTATTCATTTGTTAAACTATTGTAAATTGTTTATTCATTTTGTATGCAAGAATAAATTCTATAGCCAGAGAACAGGAACAATTGATGTGTGTAATAAAGGAATTGATTTTTACACAAAAAAAAATATGAAATATTTGTGTAAAAAACTTCAGGAAATCATACGAAATAAGTAAGTATACTAAATGAAAAATAATATAACAAAAAGTGTTAATAAAAACTGAAATAAGAAGGTCAAATAAATATAATACAAAATGGTGGAGCCGCAATGGGTAAGCTAAAGAAAATTTAATTTTGTGGGGTTAGAAAAAGAAGTCTCAAGCAAAAAGAAAATCATTAAAAGGTTATGCAGAAAATAATTTCCCTACATTTTGATCTTGTTAAGAGAATTATTTAAATAATAAATTTTCATTTTAGCTAAAAAGAAATATTGTTAAAAAAATAATCAAACTGCAACAGTAATATGGATAGTGGTTTAATAAAAAAGGCCTTGTGCTTTCATGGCAAACCAATGCAAAAAATATGGGATGATGAAAGGGGAGCCGGCGATTTACAAAAAATAGGAGTGCCCGAAGATGGCAATTATTCTATATACATGGATAGACAAAAATATTTTACATTTCAGGATCGTGCTAAACGTTTGAAATTACATCAATTTTTAGCACGTAAGGCATTGGATTTATATGATAAAGACTTAAGTAAATCGGTTATAAATTCTATAAAACCTAAGGAGGATGTGGAACAGGGTAAGTAGTACTTTATCGCATATAATTTTATATAAAATCCGTTTTTTATATACGCGTTTGTCTTTTATTTAAATGTTTAAAGTAATTTTGTTTTAAAAATTAAATTTCTTTAACAAAAATGGTAAAGTATTAAATTATGTAGTTAACAATTATTATTGTCTTCTATTATTTTATTTTAAAACAATCTAAATTTTAGCTCAACAATATGTCGCTCAAGTACCACCCTATGAACTTTTCCTAGTCAAACATCAAGACAAAGTTAAACGTCATATTTTAGAATCTATTAAACCCGGAGATATTATTTATGCTACCATTCCTCGTTCCAAAGTTGGTATAGCAAAATCTTCAGTTATTATTAAGTTAGCTGTTACCCCTGTATGTACGGGTGAGCCTAATTGTAAACTTTTACAGGAATATAAATTAAAGGTATACTTTTATAGTTAACTTTAAATTTTCTAAAATGAAACTAAACAATTTAATTTTCTTTATTTTAGGCACAAATACCTCCACAATTATTTGATACTGTTATACCCGATAAAACTAATAAAACTCGAGGTAATGAAAGCTTAGAATATTTGCGCTGTGAAGTTATTGAATTTTCTATAGATGCTGATCGTTTAACTTTAAGTTTAATACCTACAGCAGCAAAAAATAAAAATATTAAATTAGGTTTTATAACCTATGAAGAAATGCCACAATTATATCGGTAGGTTGTTGTTGGATCGAAAAGAATTATGTTATTAATTTGTAAGATTTTTACTTTACAGTAAATTATCAGAAAATGATTTAGAAAAATATGAAGAATGTTTGAGAAAAGCTAAAGAATTTGAAAATCCAAATTATGATGTTTTATATACATTGAATGGTTTAGATGTTAATGATAATTTTTCATTAATGGCTAATTTAAAATATGATTTTCCGCCACAAGAATACGCTAAAGAATTGAGACAAGTACAGGCTAGTAAATGGGCGTTTAGGTAAGTGGTTTGTATGAAATTTATGTAATTTATAAAGTGTTGTCAGCTAGTTTTTAAAAATATTATTTTTAAGAATTTTACATAAAAATTGGAAATCAAAAAAATCACACGAAAAAATTTTAAAAATGCCCGGAAATTTCGCAAAAAAAAGAAACGAAAGAAATCTGATAACACTTTTTCTAAAATGATTACAAAATATTAAAAAAAATACGTTTATTTTAGATCTGTTGCAGAGGGTATAGAATATTTTAAAATTGGTCAACATGTAGAAGCTTTTCAATGTCTTAATAAAGCTTTAAATATAGATCCACGTAATGTTGAGGGTTTAGTAGCTAGAGGAGCTTTATATGCCAATAAAGGTTCTTTTCTAAAGGCCGTAGAAGATTTTGAAAAAGCTTTGAAACTAAATGCTTATCATGTTAATGCTCGCAAATACATGGGTGAAACTCTAGTGGCTTTGGGGCGTAGCTACGAAGAAGATAATCGCATACAAGAAGCAGCCAAAGCCTACAGAGATTGTTTAAATATAATACCTAATCATGAACAAGCACGTCTTTCTTTAGAAGCTATACAACAACGTACTGGAGCTTCAGTAGAGACAATTACACCAAGTCAAATACCACCGGCACCTTCAATAAGTGAAAATTCTTTGCAACAACAAATAAATGGTAAAACTTTTTACTAAAACGAATGTTAATATTAAAAAATTGTTCCTCAATTTCAGCCTAATATTATTAAAAAAAATTAAATAATTTTAGAATTTGAAAGTCAAATAACGGCTATACAGTCTTCCAGTAATGAGGAAGAATCCTCGGAGGGTTCTTCAGAATCAGATACTGAAGGTTCTGGTAAGTTAAATGGTTTACTTTGATTGAAACATTAAAACCTTAATACTTCCCTTATAGATGAACGCAATTATAAAGAACGTTCGTTATCACCTTTAAGCAAAAAAATGGCCATACATAGGGCTGCAATGGAGACGGGTCAAAAACCCCAAGGACAATTTAATCAACCCTATTTTCAGGCTAATAAAACAACTTTGAATTATCCAGTTATACCTAATGAATTCAAAGTAAGTTAAAGGATAATATTAGCGTTGTAAATATAAAATATATTTATATATATTTATTTTACAGCTGGACGATGATGATACCGAATCTAGGGTTCAAAAGCTTTTACAAAAGGCCATGAAACATAAAAAGGAAAAAAAGAAATCAAAAAAATCTAAGAAATCGAAAAAATCTAAAAAAGATTCTAAATCTCCAAAAGATCCGGCAGCTTTATTTGAAGAGGCCTACAAGTAAGAAAATAATATTTAAACAAATTCACAAATCGGAAAATTTTGTTTTTAAAGTGAACATTTTTTTTATACAAAATTGAATACGCCGCAAAAGAACGTTAAAGTTATTAAGTGATATTCGTTTATTCCGCGAAAATTTGAGATTTCTTTATTATATTCGATATTTGTAAAACACAATTAAAATTTTGTGAATTTGTTACAATTTTCGGAATCTTTTTAATTATTGCTTTTGTTTCTCTTTCTTAAACACTTTCAGTATTTTGGGTGGTGGTTTGAAAATTGAAAGTAAACTTAATGACAACCTAAAAATGTATGAAAAAACTATACAAGAAATACGCAAACGACAAGAATTACTGGAACAATCCACTTCAGCGGCACCTTCAACTTCAACAGCTGCCTATGGACAGCGTGAAGAACGTGAAAGATCAGAAACTCCACCACCACCACCCTTAAAACCAACCCTGCCAACATCCTCTACATATGTTTATAAATCTATGAATTTTGGTAAACATAATACTACGGCGGCTTCTAAACCGGCACCGGCGGAGCAACCGAAATTTTCATTTCAGATTAAAAAACCAGTTAAAGTGGATAAATTTGGTCTTATACGTTTAGCAACACCAGCACTACAAAATAGTCCAACTCCCTCACCGCCAAGCACAAAAAGAACTTCGCGTTCACCTAGGCCATCACGTTCTCGTCGACGTAGTTATAGTCGAAGTCGTAGTATTAGTCGTAGCCGCAGTCGTAGTCGTGGAGTTAGTCGTAGACGTACTTCACGTTCTCGGTCTCGTTCACGTAATCGTAGTTATAGTAGACGTCCTAGATACAGACGTCGTCGTAGTTCTTCAAATTCTCGTTCACGAACACGTTCTCGTTCAAATTCTACTTCACGCTATCGTGGACGTAGAACATTTTCGCGTGGTAAATCATCTCATTTACATACAGCTCGTCGTTCACCCTCTCCCTTTGTACCCAGAGGTACACCCTCACCTAATTCACGTTACAGACGATCACGTTCTCCACGTTTCAATAGACATTCACCAAGACGTTTTTCTCGTAGTCCAAATCGTGGCTATAAACCAAGACCTAAATTTGGTAATCGCACCTGGCAAAGACCAGATTTTAAACCACGTATACCACCCTCGGCTACATCAACATCATCATCATCGGATGGTAAATGGTTACATGATAAATTTGAGGATAAAAATGATGGTCCTTCTATAGAGGAAATTGATGAGATTATAAGTAAAGCCCAAAAAGAACGTAAGCAGGATATAATTAATCGTGATAAGAATATTTTGAAAAAGTCTAACAATTGGTAAGAATTTTTGAATGTTTATAAGTAAAATATATAATTAATAATAACAACAAATACTATAATTTACTAGTATTTATATGTATAAGATTTAATTTTCTCTATATATTTTGTAGCTTAAAAGAGATAATGATTAATCATAGATGATATGTACTATATATAAAAAACAAAAACGTCGTATTGCATTTCAAATGTTTAAGAAATAAAATTTATTAAACTTTAATTGAACTTTGTACAAAATTTAATTGTTGGTGGGAATTTGTTAATTAATAAAACAGGCAACATAGTTTGGGGTGTATATTAGATTAGGAGAAAACAAGCAAATTAAATTAAATTAGATTAAGGTCAGAAAATTTTATTTAAAAACACTGAATATATTCTTTAAGAACATTTCAAAAATTTTTATAAGAACAGTAAATTTTCTACGAAAAGAAAGAATTTCATTAAGAATAGATACATTTTCTATAAGAATAGAGAATTTCGAAAATTATATATAATAAAGAATTTCGAAAATTATCTATAACAATGGAGAATTTCGAAAATTCTCTTTAAGAATAAAGAATTTTGAAAATTCTTTTTAAGAATAAAAAATTTTCAAACGAATAAAGAATTTCGAAAATTTTCCATAAGAATAGAAAATTTAGAGAATTCTCTACAAGAATAGAAAATTTCGAAAATTCTCTATATGAACAGATAATTTCGAAAATGCTGTATAAGAATAGAGAATTTCGAAAATGCTCTATAAGAATAGAGAATTTCAAAAATGCTCTATAAGAATAGAGAATTTCGAGAATTCTCTATAAGAATAGAGAATTTATAAAATTTATATAAATTTCAAAAATGCTCTATAAGAATAGAGAATTTCAAAAATTCTCTATAAGAATAAGGAATTTCAAAAATTCTCTATAAGAATAGAGAATTTCAAAAATTCTCTATAAGAATAGAGAATTTCGAAAATTATCTGTAAAAATAGAGAATTTCAAAAATTCTCTATAAGAATAGAGAATTTTAAAAATTCTCGATAAGAATAGAAAATTTAAAAATTTTTCTATAAGAACAAGAAATTTCCAAAATTTTCTATAAGAATAGAGAAAATTCTCAATAAGAATAGAGAATTTCGAAAATTCTCTATAACATTTCCAAACTTCTCTATAAGAAAAGAAACTTTCTAAAATTCTCTTTAAGAATAGAAAATTTCGAAATTTCTCTTAAAGATTAGAGAATTTCAAAAATTCTCTTTAACAATAGAGAATTTCGAAAATTTTATAAACAAATAGCGAAATTCAAAATTTTCTCTAAGAATAGAAAATTTCGAAACTTTTCTATAAGAATAGAGAATTTCGAAAATTCTCTATAAGCCTAGAGAATTTCGAAAATTCTCAGTAAGAATAGAAAACTTCTCTATAAGAATAGAGAATTTCGAAAATTCTCTATAAGAATAGAGAATTTCGAAAATTCTCTATAAGAATAGAGAATTTCGAATATTTTCTATAAGAATAAATATTTCGAAAATGTTCTAACACAAAAATTCTTATTTTTGTATTAGAACATTTTGAAAATTTTCTGAGTATACCAATTACAATTTTACCTCTACAATTATAATTGGCATCACTTGTTTTGCAATTCACAATAGATCTTATACTTCTGTTTTTTTTACACTGTTACCGCACAATTTTTGTTTTTATTTCCTTAAAAAAGAAATTTTATTTATTTTATTTTAACAATATGCAATTTTCTAAATCATTAAAAATTTAATTTCCAGATATGATTTTATTTTAACTTTTTTTTATAAAATAATTTAAATTGTACAATTAAATCTAAGATTACAGAACAAATTTATCTGGTATTCCTAAGAATTTGCACCAAATAGTACGAATTAAAGTATGAAAACAAACCAAAATAAGAAAAAAGAAAAAAAAGCTTCTTGCTTTAGTATTCGTGAGGGTGTGAGAGAGTATAGTATCTATGTTGTTCTCTCCAAACAAAAACAAAACACACCAGTGATGGGATTCTTGGCACTTTTAGAAAGTTAAAGGTACTTTCTCAGGTTTTTGAATACTGTAAACCGCTAATTTTTCCTAGAGGTTCTTTACATTGAGTTTTGTTTAAAATAAAGGTAAAATTTATACAAAATCCTTAATTTGTTTTAATTTTAGAGTTTTTGTAACATTTTATATTGAAAAATCATTCTCTAAGAAACCAAAAAGGCTAAGACTTCGATGACTTTTGATTACTACTCAGTAAAATAATAAAGTTTCGCAATTGTGTACAATTTTATAGAATCACTATTCTAGCTTGTGAAAATGTTTCTTTTTTTTAAATTTCCCATAAAATATTCTTCTTGTACTACAGAATATATTACAATTATTCAGACTATTCATGAAATCATAAACTTAAATAGATTGGAAAAGAAATTCCAGTACATTCTACATTTGAAATGAAATTCTCGAGAATTCGAGATCTAAAAATAACTGAATTATCCGGAAAATCCCGAAACTACCGAAATACTCTAATCTTAAACAAATTATGAAATAACAATTTAGGTACAGGTAAAATTCTTACCCAAATTATTACGAAGATTATATATAGCTTTATTTGGGCTGAATCAGATTATTAATAAGGACCGGATTATAAATGTGAACTATGGTGGATAATTTTGCAGCTTTTAAGTGCATAACATGTCATCAACATACAACGAAAGGAACATGAAATTTAGACACAAAAACCCGACTTGCCCCGCCCCCTATACATATTATATTGTATTAAAATATATGGAAATATGTCTCATAAATCTATAAAACATTTCGGAATATAAGTTTGATTTTCAACAAATCCAAAATGGACATGACATCTGCCCAATTTGAAACCATAGAAAGATTTGACTCGAAGTCGAATGTAATGTTGCTTGTTCTATAATGACATCATTTATATAGTACATTATAATTATTGCCAAAGAAATGTTGGTACTTTTTAGCCATAATCGTATACAACTTGTATACCATCACCGCAACAAACTGTTCCAACAATCACAACGAAAATTCGGCCAAGTTGAATAGAATCTTACTTGTTTTATAATGACATCATTTATATAAACGTTTCTATATAAATGGTATGAACCAAACAAATTTTGGTACTTTTTTTTTAGCATAAACGTAACACTAAATTAAAAATTTTGTATGCCAACACTAAAACAAACTGTTCTAACAACCACAACAAGAAAAATAAGGAAACAAAATAAAAGAGTCTAGCAAAAAATTATTGTAAATACGAAAGAGTAACGACAGTAGTGTAGTAGGTCTAGTGGTGGTAATATTGACATTAAAATTTAAGTTTAAGTTTATTTCCATACACATTTTTTTTCGGCAAAATATTGCGTGTTGTGTGACGAACAAGAACAAGAAAAAAAGGTTCTAAATTTCTATATAAATTGTGTGGTGTTCATGGTTTTCTTATTTATCCTTATAATTACTAAAATAAACAAATTTTAAATTAGGGTCTAAAAAAGCAACAACAACGACAACAAGAATAGTTAAAAAAAACAAACAATAAATAATAGTAAATTGAAACTAATAGATACTTTTTTTTGTTGGTAAAAAGATACTTTAAAATATAAAATAAATAAAATATTAGAATTCTGATACACACATGTTTTTTATTCTACACCAACTACCTTTATAATTTTACTGTTGTCTAATTTATATAATTTTACATAAGTTTTGTTTTTGTATCAAAATGCTGTGCCGTCATCATGAGATTCAATAAAGAATTGAATTTTTTTAAGGAACTTAGTGATTCTTTTTTTTTCAATTAAAGGAAAAAAATCTATAAAATACATTAACATCAGTTTATGTTAAAAAGCTGTCTGACTGTCAGTTACCTATTTTTACAATTTTAAACCAATAAATATTTAGTTTTTCCAGTGTAACACGAGTATAAAGTGTTAGAATCAAGTATTAAAGTATTGCTATGTAAACAAACAAAATGAGTTATTAAATGGACTTTGAGCTTTTTATTGTTGATTCTTTGTTTTGTTGCTATAAGAGAGCTTGAATTCGCATTACACGCTACAGTAAGTGATTCAGAAATTTTCAAACCTTCTGATTCTCAAACTTTCTGAATTTTTTAAGTTTTTATAAGAACAAAATTTTCAAAAAAAATTATATAAAAAATATAAAAGTAACAAATTTTGTTTGAAAATTTGGAAAAAAAAATAAATAAAAAAGAATATAAATTTTCGAAAAGTTTAGTTTAAAAATTAAAAAGAAATAAAATGATAAATTTCAAAAAAGTGAGAATTTTGTGAATAGTTAAAATTTTCAAAAAAAAAACATAATAAAATAAAAACAAAAAATTGTAATA